>VXBZ01003786.1:276164-364868 GCA_013399135.1 Heliornis fulica
GTGAACATAGTAGAACATCTTCCTTCTGAGGACAGACTGAGGGAGCTGGGTCTCTTGAGCTTGGAGGAGACTGAGGGGTGACCTCATTAACCTTTATAAATATGTAAAGGGTGAGTGTCAGGAGAATGGATCCAGACTCTTCTCAGGGATGGCCAGTGATAGGACAAGGGGCAACAGGTCCAAGGTGGAACATAGCAAGTTCCATGTGAATGTAAGGAGAAATTATTTCCCTGTGACAGTGACAGAGCCCTGTGACAGGCTGCCCAGAGACATTGTGGAGTCTCCTCTGGAGACATTCAAGACCAACCTGGACACGTTCCTGTGTGATTTAATTGAGGTGACCCTGCTCAGGCAGGGGGTTTGGTCTAGATGGTCTTTTGAGGTCACTTCTAACACTCTGTGGATCTGTGAGATGAGGAAACGATGAGGCTGTTCCATCTGCTTTCCTGCCCACCTCATCAGGGACTGCAGGATTTGGGACACATTATCAAGGACTTTAACCTGTGCTAGATGTGAGGCTGTGATAAGATGACTTAGCTATGGCTTTATATGGTTACTGTAGAACATCACCATTGTGCAGACTGAAGTCTGTGCTTTCACTCTGAAGCATGTGTCCTCGTGTGTGATTACCACGCTAATCAATTTTTTTTCCTCATTTGTCAGAAATTCAGCATTTCCTAGAAAATGAAAAACCAAATTGCATTCCATCCCTTGATGGGGGAATCCCATGGACCCGGGGTTTCCATTTTGGCTGAGCCAAGACCAGTTTGATGAAATGAATGTTACATAGGGCTGTTGTTAAGACTGCTTGATCGTGGGACTGGTCCAGTTTCTGAAGCAAGTTCAAGCTGCTCTAGATCTGCCCCAGCCATCAACCCCTGCAATTCTGTGATTCTGTGAATTGGTTCTCAGTATGGAAATAGAAGTCCTGTTTCGCTGGAGACTGTCTGCCCATGCTGTGGGACAGCAGAGCTGACTTATTGCTGGTGTGCAAGAGGGCATAGGTAGTACAGCCTTCACACTGTTGTGTTTGTATCATGAAACACATGTTCATGGCCAACACCATGACATCCCATGGTTCCTCGTTGAATAGCTGCCTCAGCCTTCACATGATTTGGCTCCCTTTTAAGTGGAGGTGGTGGAGGGAGACTCATCCCTGCATGTGGTTTCACCGTAAAGTCTAACAACATGCCTAGGACCTCTCAATGATGACTTTCTGTAAAGGAGTGAGGTTTTCTCCTTTTTCCTAGGCTGTTTGGTTCTTTCAGCAGCCTCATGCAGGGAGTAACAGGAACAGTAAGTTCTCCAAAGTGTTCCTACAGACAAATGGCTGTTCCCCAGGAGGCAATGGAGATGTGCTCAGCCAAGGGCATAGATCATCTTTTACTTGATGAACATCTGAGAACAGTCTGCTCCCACATTTAGAGCATCCACCTACATCTTATGCTATTGCTGCATTGCTTTCTGCTAAAAAAAAAGCCAACCAACCACATCAGACCTACTCTGCTGTGACCTGGCCAGTGTTCTCACAGAAGCTCAGGCTGAATTTTAGAGTGTCATTTTGGATTCTTTTTCCTGCTCTTGGAGGCCTGAGGCGGGTGTTCAGAGGTCGCAGTGATGGCTGGGAAGGTTGAGGTTGTTGAGGTAGTGGGAATGTCTCACTTGTGGTAACAGCAGTGAGAAGCCTCAGATAAGGCTGACAGCCTTAATATTAATTAGACAGGGATTCCCCTAATTTTTCAGTCTGTTACAGAAGTTGTGAGTCCAAGAGGCAACAGATGGCTGAGAAGGAATGGTAATAGATGAAGCCCCACCTCCTCCCCGTAATGCCTGGTACTGCAGAAAGTACTTCTGAGCACAGGAGTGGAGCACTTTGAGCTCTCTGACTCTACTGTCAGTGCTGGAAAGCCACAGGACACATCCATCAGCTCCAAATGGACAGGGAATCCCGTGACTCCTCCTTGCTGGGGAAGGCTCCCAGGCATGTGGTTGAGTCCCAGAGGAGCCGGTGGGTTTGACACATGTTCAGAGTTAAAGGCACGTGCTGGAGTGCTTGTTAAATTGGTGTCCTGCGCATCCCTGACAGCGTGCGTTCCATTCCTGCTCACCCTCCTCGCTTTATAGTCAAAGCTAGACAGTAAGGAGTAAAATGTTTGTGAGTGTGATGCCAAATGCTCAGTCTCTGGCCACCACTAAAAGAAGTACTGCTCCTTCGCTCGTGCTGCCTTAGTGATTCATCAGCTTGTATCACTTTTAGTAGCGCTTCGTGCATTACGCCTTGGCAGGAACTTAAGGACCGATTCAGAAAGAACAAAGACAACTGTTAGGGTCAGCTTGGAGACTTGTGAAGTGTTGAAGCCGTTTCTGGGACTCGCCAGATTTCCCAGATTTGAGAAATACAGAGAAGGAATTTGAAGAACTCCTTATCACTTCTGTTATAGCAGCCTTTAACAATGACACTTGCTTTTTGAACAAGCTCTTTTATGCTACTGAAGGCAGTAAGAAAGCAACACATGGTCTGTTTTATTTTATTTTTTTTGGTTGGGGTAAGAGCACCTGTGCTGGAGTGCTCAAAAGAAAGGTGGAAGTATGACCAGAGTGTGTTACAGGTTGCCTGCATCCTGGAGTAGCAGATGATGATCTCCACCGCCTGAGGAAATAAAGCCACACCAGAAAGTGACAAGGGCAGTACTTCATTCTGCACTAAACAGGAGACTCCTGACACATTAATATTCCGTGGTGAGGAGGTTTTGAATCCAAACTCAGAATTTTTTTCTTTTTCTTTGTCAATGGGGGCCACAGGCTGATTGGAGTGGAGAGATGCCCTGGGACTTGCAGTTCACCCTGCTTTGAGCAGTGCTGGGCTCAGCACACAGACATGGCACTCGGCTCGTGTGGCGGTCCCAGAGCTGTCCATGCCATGCGTTTGCTGTGTCCCATGTGTGGCAGAGAGCTGCAATCAGCACCTCTGTGCACTCTGTGCTGATGTGTTTTCCTGGAAGTCTGATGTGAGACACTCGGGCTCTTAATTAAAATTAGTGAGTATTCACAGTAGTTGAGCTTGAGCCTGTGCTCCTGTAGTGGAGCTGTTGTGGGAGGATTTGCAGTAACTTACAATGTAATTACTCTAATATAAATAAAGCGATAGAAAAGTACAAAATATACTTTTTTCAGATAAATAATGACACATCTGTTAGCTGGAGAGCAGTTCTTGCCATTTGTCTGGCAGCTGCAGTATACAGGACCTTACGAAGGCCATAGCTACTTATACTGTCCTGCTACCTGACAGAGCCTGAGCTGCAGCGTCCCATCTCTTTGCCATGGCCTGGGGCAGAGCAGGACAGGCTGGGAGCAACCACAGGTCACAGCTGTCCGGTCTGTTCTGTTTCTGAATCTGCTTTCAGCCTTTGCTATGAGACTTGAAACTTGAGAGTTGAGTTGGTCCTTAAATCGAGCAGTTTGTGCTCATTACAGAGAGCTCAGTACTGCTCTGGGTTTGTTAAATTCTAGGTAGAAATACAGGTATGTTCTGCCAGAGTTTAGTTGTATCCTGGGTGTTGTCGTGAGACCCTTCTTGAAGGGAAGAAAAGGGAGAAAATACTGGATCTTTAGGGACAATGCCCTTAAAAATAAAAAGACATAGGGATAAAGCCCCTAAAATCAGACATAGGGATGAAGTCCCTAATAAATAAATAAACAAATGTGGGGATAAACCCAAACAGACAACCCAGTTCTGCTGTTTGCAGTGGGTCTCGGGAAGGTTAATATGGCCGCAGGGTGGCTTGGTGCGCGAGGCTGTAGTGACCGAGCCCTCAGCCAGTACATACAGCGAGACAGCCCAGACCGCTCTGGATCGAGCGGTTTCATACTTGGCCTTTTCCGCGCCCTTCGGCACACCCTAGCTTGAGGTGGGACTGGAAGCGAAGCCTCTGGACTACGCAAGGAAGACCATTCTTGTGGTATTGCCATCCCGGCCAAAACCAGGAAGCGTTGGAAAATTTGCCAAAGGGAAAAAAAATAATAAAATCAGGCTGTGAGGGAGAGTTTGCCAGCCTGGTTTGCAAGCCAAGGGGATTGGAAAAGCGTCTGAGTGTTTCAGAGGTTATCCAAGCCAGACCGGTAGACTTTACTTGCTGCTCAGGGCTTCCGAGCGGTGCTCTCCTCAGAGACATTCCTGTGCTTGGTTGCTTATTAGCAGCCCTGAACTCTGAACTGTAGTAACTTCCCCCTAAGTGAAGGAGCCTGCTGTCCAGCCAGCCTCAGACTGCAAGGTAAAAACGTCTTATTCTTGAAGAGCAATAGAGGGGGAAAAACCCCAAAAGCCAAACCTGAGGTTGCTCTAAGTTTGTCCCTACCCATCACTTTCTCCAAATGACACTTAAAGGTAAGCAGCTCCTGTTCGTTCTTCTCCAGCCTTCCCTCCATCCACCACCAACTGCTGGAAGGATAACTTGGTCCTGCTTCTCCTGTGGCCATCCCGCTGCCTCTCAGCTTCTTGTGGCTTTCCAGGATCTCTCCTTGAACTGCTCCTTGCCATGCAGGGAGCTGAGACACCTTTCTGGTTTGCACAGCTCAGCAGTGGGACCTGGTGCTCTGGTTGATATCGGGTCCTGAGTGATGTTCCTGCTGGCCCTGCTTGGCTGGTACGCTGCCCTCCGTGCTCTCCTGCCGAAGGTCATTGACCGTTTGTCCTTGGATCCGCAGAGTATCCATATTCCTGGTGTGTGTTGAGAAGAAGGGCAGGGAAAGCTGTGCTGAAGTGTGTGCTTTCACCACAGTCTCAATTTTGACTTGGATATTCTCTTGAGCCTGGCTTGTATGTGTCAGTTTTACACACCCGGGGTGGTCGTAAAGACAAGAACGTTAACGGCTTCTTCCTGTCAAATTAGTTTATGAGCGAGGGGTTCCTTAAGGACCGGCGACGATAGCACTGATGTAAACAAACCCGCACGTCTGCTCCCGACAGAGGGAGTCATGACTGCATGCCTTGGCTCCAGGACACATCCCATGGCCCCAGGCTGAAGAAGAGCTGTGCTTATAAATTACCAAGCTGTGGCATTTCTGTATCGGCTCACACCTTGTAATAATATAACTAAATAAATCAAGACCTGGAGTATAGTTGGGAGGAGGAGTGGGAAGGGCTGTACAACCAAAGCAGAGAGTAATTATTGTGAGCCCACTTTTTCTGGTGAGTCTGGAGTGTAAAGAGAGACAATGTGGTCTGGGAATTCTTGATGCAGCATTTTTGTTTGCACTTGAAGTGCCTGGTAGCACCTGAGCTGCCATATCTAAAGAGTTTCAACACTTGAGGGGGATCGTAAGAAATTAAAAAGGGTAAAAAAAATACTGTTTTCTTTCCAGGGAGTTTTATTTAGAATATATTTTGTAGGATGAAAAAATAATGTTTAGCACATTATACCTTAGCAAAAGGTATAATTCAGTGGCAGCAGTACCCAGCAGAATTTTGTGTTGGGAGGTGTGACAAGGAAACCTCCATCAGGCCAGGTTGTCAGCCTGGGTGTTCAGGGCAGAAGGTCTCCTCCTGCAGAGGAACTATTTTCAAGATAAAAATAACTCAGTGAGTCAAACCAGCAAACCTGATTATATATCAGCTATTTACTAGGATCAAATCCAAAGACTAAATTCTGGTTATTTGTTTAACCTTAGAGATTGGCATTGTACTATGCATGGAGCTTTCTCAGCAGAGACCTGAAGTTGTTCTGTGCCATAGATGACACCTGCCTACATCCCTATCACTGCAGAATCCCATACTGGCTTGGAAAGGTGAAATACTCAGTTGTGTTTGGAATAAAATATTGACTGTATTAGATAAATATTTTTTATAAAAAGATTTTGCTAGGAGGTGCAAGGAAAATAATTATTTTTATCATCTCAGCCTTCCTCAATAGTCCTCTGCTGGACTACATAAGGTTATCTTCAGTGCATGTCAAAACTGAGGCAGTTCCTGTCAGTAGTAGAAGGACGTTAGGAAGACATAAGGTTTAGCAGTTTTACAGCCAAATGACTCTGAGGGAGTAGGAATTATCCCTGTTTTCTCCTCTCCAGGCAGCTGTGTCCTCTGCTGAGAGATTTGGGTTGTCTTACTGTGAGGATTTTCCTAGTAAGGGACTTTCTCATAATTTTTTTTTTCCCCATTTCTTTTTTTAATCATGACTCTACCAGGAGTAATAAAACTGTTCAGCTCTTATGCTGAAAGGCTTTGGACTTCACTCTAGAAATGATCTGTTGGGGAGCATTTTACACCTTTTGCTAAACCCACTGAGGGACTAAAAAAACCCTCTCTGAAAGCCTCCTTACAAAAGGGCCATTCAGGCTGTTCTGGTTGTGTTTCTGTTTTCAGCTTGAACCCAATAGGAAAATGAACATTTGTTTGTGACAGGTTTTTAGGAGACTGAGCTGCACATATGAAACTTTTCTGAAAGAAGTAGGAGGAGTTGTGTGACTTATTTACTTTTTATTTTGATTTTTTTCTTTTTTTTTTTTTTAGGTAAGAGAAAAAAGGAATGCACCTGCATTTCTTAATGAATCCAGTGGGAGGTAGATGTAAAGGCCCTGGGAAAGGGGGAATGGAGAAGATAGTTCTGTCTGTCTGAGTGCAGAGTAATATTCTTGCAAGTCCAGAGACTCTCAGCAAGCAAGAAACTGGGCTGAGGGCAAAGTGGGGCTGGTTGAACTGTTGCTGTTGGTGCCTCTGGTGTCACACCACTTCCCCTGCCGCGGGGGGGAAAGGAAAAGGACATCTTGATCAGGTTTGTTCAGTAGGAGCTGAGTTATCGTCTGGCTTAGGGGGAGGAATGGCAGCCGCAGCCGCGGCCTTGTGCTGTTACAAGGCCTTGGGAGAAGCCATGAGCTCTCAAATCTGGTAGGAATTACTTAAAACCTCGCTGTAGTTTTAGAGCAGTGGGAATATACCAGCTCATTTCTCCTACAATCTATGTTGGGTTACTTGCAGGTAGTCCCAACCCGGGTTAATAAAATTATTATGTTTTTGTTAAGAGTGCATGTTCTGGGGCTGCCAGTCATTCTAGAGAGACACCGAGGAGATGGTTGGCTTGGTGTGTCCTGCCACACAGTTGAGTAAAAAGCTGGAGTTACTTAAAACCAAGTGAAATTTAATAGGATTATCAAATAGCCAACTTTTATCCATATTTGCTAGCATAGTTTTTTTTTTCCACTTGAACAACAATCGAGGACAACTGTGCTATTGTCAGAAAGAAAGTACTCGTTGTATGGATACAGACAGTGGCAGAGCATGCCTGCCTGTTAGGATGATCCCATCAGCTGTGGGAGAGGTGTTGTGGTTTCATCCTGTCCTAGCTGGAACCAGGACAAGAGGGCACGCTGGTACCTGAAACAAAGATTGAAATCTTTACTACAGGTATTTTGGGATACTATCATAATAAAAACCAAGGAAAAAGACCCCACATGCCTGTGGGATGGGACGGGACTCTCTTCTCACCACAGCCCTGACTTTGCTCTTGTGAAAGTCAGGTTTATTACCAAAGATTTCGGTGATTGCAGGGCTGAACTGCGCTGAGTATGTCTGAAAAATAACAGTATATGTGAAGGCTCAGCTTGGTGAGATCATGGGAGCATTTAGGTCAGAAAGGTGAGACTATCAGGTTGAAGAACAACACTAATATTAAGTAGATACTAATACGAAGACCCCTATTTTCTAAAGGACGTGCTCTGTTTCCTATTTATTAATAGAGGCTGTATTTCGGCACCGTTGACAGCTGCCGAGATATTCTTGTTTCAGGGGAATTTGGAGCCACCATTGGTGTTCCAAGAAGCTCAGTGGAGGCTTGGTTGACTTCAAGTCCTCAGGCAAACTTCACTTCTCACATTGAAGTTTTGCCTGGGTTTGTGATGGCAAGATGGAGAAAAATCATTATGGCTTGATTTCGATTTCATTTTCTGTTGTGGTCTGTGTGACTCCATGGGTCTGGGGTTTGGAATAGGGCATGTATGGATTCTTCAGAAGAAGACTTTGTTATCCAGATAAAAACGTGCATTTCAGAAGCAAAACACATCTGCATCGCAGCGCGGCAAGTTCAAAGCCAGATGGAGTTTATGGGAAGCAGCCGCGGGTTGTCTTTGCTAATTAGGAGCAGAACTTACTCGAGGGTTTGACACAACAGGTTTACACAGCATGATTAGGTAAAGGAAGTTAATGTCTGCTTTTAATAACAAGAACAAGTAGCAGAGGTGGCAAAATATTTTTAATGACATCATTTGGCCAGCTGTTTTACACATCTGTATTGCAGAACGTCAGTACACGTCTGTAACACTTCATCCTTGCTCTTCCACACCTTTGGGATAAGGCGTAAAGTTACCTATTGGGAAGGGAGCAGCCTGGGAAGCATTTGTATCTGTGGTTAGTTATTGGCATTGGGCAGGTTAAAACACTGGCCAAGGCCAACTGTGTTAGTTGTGTGTGTGTGTATATATATATATTTTAAACAAGGTAATTACTGTGAATTTGGTGCTTACGCAGAGATCCCTGTGTTCTCGTCCAAGCTTACATCTAGGAACGAAACATTTGCAGCAGCTGCAAAAATGTTTTTACTTATTTAGGCCATTATAATGTTTTATAGCTATGAATAACGACAGGTATGTAAATCACTCATTAGTTTGTAGAGTGAGATGCTTTGCCTCACGGTGTCTGAGACAGTGATGGCACGGGAAGGATACGTTGGGTGGCTGTGCTGCATTTGTTGATTACATGTATAGGGTCTGTTTCAGCTTCTGCTAAATTCCATGGGATTTTCTGGCCATGATTTGGGCTCCTTGTCTGTGTCTCTCTCAGAAGGGTGGCATAGCTCTCTGGAATTACCATTAAGGTGGTGCTGGGCTCCTCCTGCCTAAAAGATGCCTTGTTTTATGAAGGTGCCATGGCCAAGTAGAGGTGGGTTTGTAACTGCATCAAAAGCATTGCTAGAACAAATTTAACTGATTTGCATGCTAGAAAAGAAGAATATAATAATTAGTCTCTTAGGTTGCATATTTCTTTTCTGTAAGTCTGAGCAGACTTATGAAAAGAGAGAGAAATTAGGGGAACTCTTTCTTTCAAAGTTACTTTTGGGTTTGTCATCTCTTTGGGCCAACGTCTCTGCTCCTCAGCCCAGCAAGTGGTTCAGAAAGGCTCCATCCAGCCAGTTCAGTCTGTTTATCCTTTGAATCTGCTCTTAAATACCTATAATGTGTTTGAAAAGTTTAGTTTTCATGCCTAGTGTTTCCTAGGACATCCGGACTTTCTCAGGGCATTGGTACCTCGGCTGATTTTGTATGGTGTGGTTTGTCACCAGACCTGAGCTATACAGTTTCATTACAGTGAATCAGCTGTCAGATTGCAAGAAAAAATGAAAACAGAAACTTTGATACAGAATTTTAGCATTGTCTGGGGAGACATAAGATACTGTCAAATATTTAAACACCAGATGAAACAGATTTATGAGTGATGATGCTGTGGGTCGGAGGAAGAGGCACTACATGTTGTAATGTAGTAGTAAAAATCTTGGGTTTATTTATTAGCAGTGCAGGGGTAATGTAGATGTTTAAGACTTGGGGCCCAAAAAATGTCTTTGGGGGACAGCATTCTTTGGGGAAGATGTCTTTCTTTTAAGATGGTACTTAATACAGAATTTGCTGGAAGCTTAGGGGATTAGTGAGTGCACAGAGAGGTGTAACTGGGCTCCTTTCAGCCAATAGCTCCTCTTTATCACATCTTCCGGTGTTCTCTTGTGTTGGTGGCTTTGTACATATGCTCTTGCTTATTTGTGTGTGTGGTAATGGTTGGCCTTCGGCTTCATTGCAGAAACACAGGGGTATTTTTCAAAATCAGGGTTTTCAGAACTGCTGAAATGAGCTATAAAATCCCTGCAGGCTTGGAAAGTTTGAAAATCAAATTTGCTTCTGCAAAATTAAATTTTACTTTATGCTGTGGAAAAAAAGTAAAGAGGGTTCAGGTGGATCCCACTAGTGTTAAGTGAAAGTCTGAAGCAAGCGAAGACAAACCACAGTTTGAGAGCAGGCGTACAGACTCAAAGAGAATGGGAGGACGTGTGATTTCATAGTGAAAAACAAACTACAGACACCTTGAATTTTGTGTTAACTTTTCCTTTCAGGTTTCTTTGGGACATATAGAAGTGATACAATTTAAAAATAAAGCAAGCAGTGACACCGGTGGGAGAGCTACTGCACCAAACTGCAAGAGGCTGCAGGATTTTAGGAGTGGGAGAGTTTGGACAGGGTGTAACAACCAAGTCAAGGCTTCACAGTTTGATTCCCAGGCACCCTTGAATAGTCACATCACCTTCAGATGAAGATCTTGGGCCTGAAGCCAGGTTTTTGGTAATAGTATTTCAAGGGGGTTGAAATTGTTTGTACTTAAGGCCTCTGTGGCACAGGTGTGATGGGAGGTTGCAGGAATCAGTCTGGCCTACATCATCACCAATGAGCACAACTGTGTCAAAGACTCTTTACAAAAACTGTCTCCTTTCCTAAACAGTCTTAATCCTAAGGTAAGTGCCATCCTTTATTCTTGGAAGAGCCAGGGACTTCCCACTTCATTGACCTGTGTGTGATAAGAACTGCTGATAACTTGCTGAAAAAAGGTTAAGCTGTTTCTTACTAATTTGGATGATCCAAGTCAAGAGTGAACATTTTCCTCAAAACATCTTATCCGAACTGAAAAGATCTGGCCTGACGTGGGACTCGTATGTGAAATTCCATATGCTGCGTTGTGCAGGCGGTTCTCAAGGTGATTGTAAGTTTCATTTTTGGCTTTAAAAATCTGTGAACGCTTGTTAGAGCTTGAACGTACCGCGGGGCTTAGTGAATCCGAGTGGAAAAGCAGGTGAAGAATTCAGCAGCGTGAAGCTGAGGTGTGTTTGTGTTGGCATAGCCTGGCAGAGGAGGGGTTAACACGGTGAGCAGGCTTTCTGCGGTGGGTGCCAGGGTGGTGGATCCGTCCTGGGATGCGGGGGGGATCGGGCCGGCTGGGAATGCGGCACGGTGCCGTTCGCAGCACGGGGCTGGCTGCCAAGCTGTTTAACAGCCGCTGTTCTGGTTAAAAAAGGCAGCTTGAAAAGTTAAAACCTTCTGATTTTTCTTTTTTTTTAAATCAGCTGGAGAACATTATAGTCACGCAGAACTGTCGTCAGACAACTCATTAAAATTAGCGTTGCCCATAATTAAAAACATGTTGGGGGGGGAAAGGCTATGAGAAGAACCAGGCTCTTGGAAAGCTCTGGCCGTTGCTAGATGTCCGAATGGAAGTGTCGCTTGCTGACCCATTTAGGTAACGGCGAGGTCACCACATGCCTCATCCGCTGCAGCAGATGCCAGTGCCACGTCCCCCCTGCCATGGAGCCCCAGCAGTGGGGTCTTGTGAGCCTGGGAGGGGTCTGCAGAGAAAGGGGATGCTGCATTACCTGGCTTCCCTGTTAGGGGAGAGACCTGCTCCCAGATCTGTTCCTTGTTCTCTTTCTCTGTGTGACAGCTTCACTCCCCATGCCAGGCAGGGATGGGCATCTCTGGGGAATGGGGGTGGCAGTTTGCATCCTCCTCCAGGCCTCTCCGAGAGGTTGTGAGCTGCTTCAGAGTGCAGGTTTGGGGCATGCTGGTACATGAGTCCACTCATGGCCATGTGTAAGGCTACAGGCATTTACACAGGAAAGAATTAGTTCTCTTTAGTGGGGGGTAGGGATCAAAATTGAGGTCAGGCTTTGCTGTGAAGGACAATGGGACAATCCCTTCCCCACTCTTGCCTACCTGGGCACACTGTGGGCTCATGTTCAGGCAGCTGTCAACTAACACCCCCAGGTCCTTCTCCTCCAGGGAGCTCTCCAGTCATTCTGCCCCCAGCCTGTAGCGCTGCTGGGGGTCATTGTGATTAAAGGGCAGGACCCAGCCCTTGGACTTGATGACCCCCAGAAGGTTCAGGTGGTCTCTGCCCATGGCTCCAGCCTGGCCAGGTACCTCTGCAGAGCCTTCCTGCCTTCCAGCAGATCCACACTCCCACACAATTTGGTGTCATCCACAAACTTACTGAGGGTGCACTTGATCCCCTCAGTGTTGTTATCTGCAACTCTACAGTTACTTGTCATTGCAACATCATGAGTTTCCACTCAGCCTGCTGCTCTCACCCCTTGCCGTGAGGGTTGGTAAAACTGGGTGGGAGGGTGAGGTGTCATCTATGAGATTCAGCAATGTGTGTGATTGCAAGGATCAAGTCAGTACAGCTGGGAACTACAGGTTGTGTCAAGTACAGATGGCAGCACAGATATGGGAGGGCAAGTCTTGAGCATATCATAGAATCATATAGAATCATAGAATTTTTAAGGCTGGAAATGACCCCTAAGATTATCCAGTCCAACCATATCTGACATCTGTCTGCTCTTTGCTCCAGGTTCCTGAGGGTGGTGTGGCTCTAAGTGGAGGGATGTGTGGTCAGATGAGCATTATCATTAGATCCATTTGGAGTGTTGATCCTAAAATAATGGGACTACCGTTTATACCTGCATAAAGGCTTTCTCTGTTGGGTATTGTAGTGCTTTCTTTCTATTTGTTCTGGAAAATACACTTAGGACTTACCACAGTAATCTTCAGAAACTTCTCTAGGACTTTCCCTCAAAATAAACATCCTGGTGGCCTGGAGACTCCCTCCCCTTGCCTTGCGTCTCTCCTCGGACGAGCAGCCAGCCCGAGCGGATCCCCCTCCTCACCGTGCCACTAGGCCCGATTTCACAGTGCTGCTAATTTCACATCCGCCCTGTCACGCTGAAGAGGGATTTGTATTCCCTAGCTGTTGCATAGGGCTAGGCAGCGTCCCTTTCCACACACCACATAAGCGTGAAGCACAGCATAACACAACATAAGCGTGAAAAATCCTCTTGGCCTTTAGTCTCGAGAAGCCCCGTTTCGTGTCACCGTGGTTGGAACCGCGGGGTCTCGCAGTTTGTGTGTGTTGTTAGGAAGATAACAGATCCGCTCGGGGCCTTGTGTGAAACCTGCTGGCTTACACATTGTAACTGGATGGCTGCCCTGTTAAATCATAACGCAGTTTATACTGCCTTTTACCACACGCTGTAACGTGGTGATAGGCCCTTTTCATGTGACGCCCTTTTGGCTTTTTTAACAAATGGAAATGGTGTAGCTTACCTTTTATATTCTGATGTAATGAACTCTTTCCACAGCTCCAGCTGATGCTTATTGGTTTGTACAAGAGATCCTAGTCCTAATTTAACGAGTCCCTCTTCACATCATAATGTTAATTCATACCGGCTTTTACAGCATATCCTCGCAAACCGGTGCCGAGTCGTATTGTGTCATAACGCTAAGTGGCTTCTAACGGACATCGCACCTCCATAACGCTGTCACATGCTGTAACATTCCTCTCTGCTGCTCTGAGGTGCTGCAGAAGCCCTGCCAGGGCTCACTGGCAGACTGCTGCGCCATGTGGGTGCAAAGCACGTGCTGTGGCTGGGTTTTGAAGGCTGTTGTAGAGAGGAGTTACCTGCCAGGCTTGCATGACCCTTGGCCATGGCAGAAATAGGGAATGGAGGTCCTTGTCTCTCTTCGTGTGTTTTAAGCATGCATAGGGTTTGTCTTTCATAAACTTGATGGGACAACAGGACACGGGCTCAAGTTGTGTCAGGGCAGGTTTGGGTGGGATATTAGGAAAAATTGATTAACTGGGGAAGTGGTCAAGCACTGGAAGAGGCTACCCAGGAGAAATGGTGCAGTCAGCATCCCTGGAGGCATTCAGAATCATGTAGACCATGTACCTTTGGACGTGGTTTAGTGGGCATGGTGGTGCTGGGTTGACAGTTGGACTTGATGCTAGAGGTCTTCCAATCTTAGTAATTCTGGTATTCTGTGAACTTTCAGTGAGGCATTGATTTGCTTCCTTAGCAAACTATAATTGTAGAGCTAAGCTTGTTACCTGTTCCTAAGTCCATGTTGGGCATTTATATTGTCTAGAGGAAGGATTTCCACAGTGTAAAATCAGACAATTCCTTTTCTGATTTGTATTGCTGGCAGCTTGCTAGCACACTTGTCTGAAGGCAGAAGAGATGATGATGCTGTAGTGCTCAGAGCAGTCGATATAAGTACCTGCTGTCCCACAGGTCACTAAGGGACTAAATACTGTATTTCATTGACTTCTCCTGAAGCCTTTGCTTTTTCTTCAGAAGAAAAGGATGTACAAATATTCACTGCCTCAAGCTGGAGCATGAAATAACATTGGTTTCAAAGTAAGTGGTGCTGGGTTAGGGTCTAACATTGGTTCCCTTAACGTGGCTTCTCATATCTTAAATAAAATGGTATGGGTATTGTTGAGCAGATGCTACAAATGGGATTTATTTTCCTAAACTCCAGGTGTCTTTATCCTGTTTAGTCCCGTTAGCCTGCATTTGTAGGCATGTCAGTATGCGATCATTAGATGTAGTGTAGAAGACTCCTTGTAGCTTAGATGAGTTGCTTCCTGCAAATGTGTTCTTTTCTCAGATGGAAAATGGGCTCTAATGACTGGTCAGATGGCAAATTCCAGTCTTGGTAAGGTGGCTGTGAAAACACGGTGCCATGTACTGTGAATTGCATTTTCAGGGATTTTACTTGTTTATAATCTCTGTCACATCTTCTGTTCTAAAGTTTTTGTCAACTAACAGCTACTTAGCTCTTCTCCTTATCTTGGGATAAAAGCAAGGTTTTCTGGTCTTTAAGTGGATTTCCTGGGCTTTGATTTGTGCCCTTTGCCTCTTGTCCTGTACCTGAGCACCACTGCAGACAGCCTGACTCCTCCTTCACCCCCAACCCCCACTAAGTATTGATACACGCTGATAGGACCTCCTGAGACTCCTCTGCTCAATGCCAGACAGTCCCAGCTCACTCAGGATCCTTGTGTGATGCAAGTTCCAGTCCCTTTGTCATCTTCATTGCCCTTTGGGCTCGGGGTTTACCCACAGCTCTTACATGCCACACATTAAAGTTGGAAAGACCATTGATTTGGCCTTTGAATGAATGCTGCTGTGATCAAGTATTTATTTTGGGCTGGGCCCAGAGGGTGGTGACTTCCTAGTTCTATAGAAATCTCTGTGTGGTGTGAAAACAGGAGCAGATAATTTGAGTACATAGAAGTAGAATCAGAAACCATAATGATATTGGTTATTTTATATATACAGATATTGGAGCTAAAAATCAAAATAGAAGAACGTTCATAGTTGAATATCCCTCCAGGAAGGTAATCTTGCCTCCTTGTGAGCCCTGGTGAGCCCAGGTCCCGCTGTAGCAGTTCTGCATGGTATGCCCTGGCTGCCAGCGAAGGAGGCCGGGATGTGGCTGCTTCATTGCCCATCTTTTGAATGCCTGGGGTAGGTGCTGCTGGGCAATGCAGGATACTCCTTTCCAGCTCTTCTGTTTGTATAGACCATCAGTATTTTGGCTCAGTCTGGGCTGCCTTGCCAGAAGCAGTTAAGAATAACATTCACATGGAGCGAGTGAAATGATTATTTAATATTTTCAAACTGGTTTAGAGTCCCCTGTTAGATGGCTGTCAGGTTTTTCGAGCAAGCATGCAGGAGTGATGATGATGAGGCTCAAGGTTACAGTGTGTGCTCAGCCCCTGGTAACTCCCGCTCCCGGCTGCCGTGTCCCCTCTCAATCTTACATTACAGGTTGCAGGGATGGGCAGGGCATTGAGTGACTCGGGTCACACCTGCATTAGGTGCTGCTGTGGGTAAGATAGCTGTCCACATCCTCATACCACAGCAGAAGCAGGTCCAAAATCTTTTCCCTGTATCACAGACAGGTCCAGAACATGCTGGTATTAAAAGTGGGTACTACAGGATGGGATGTCTTCTATTTACACAGAAACACAGAATGTCAGGAGTTGGAAGGGACCTTGAAAGATGATCTAGTCCGAGCCTGTATCACAGACAGGTCCAGAACATGCTGGTATTAAAAGTGGGTACTACAGGATGGGATGTCTTCTATTTACACAGAAACACAGAATGTCAGGAGTTGGAAGGGACCTTGAAAGATGATCTAGTCCGAGCCTGAGCAGGATCACCTAGATTAGCTCACACAGGAACGTGTCCAGATTGGTCTTGAATGTCTCCAGTGGAGACTCTACAACCTCTCTGGGCAGCCTGTCTCAGGGCACTGTCACCCTTACAGGGAAAGAGTTTCTCCTTACATTTCCATGGAACCTCCTCTGCTCCAGCTTGGACCCATTGCCTCTTGTCCTGTCACTGGCCATCACTAAGAAGAACCTGGCTCCATCCTCCTGACACTCACCCTTTACATATTTGTAGACATCAATGAGATAACTTCTCAGCCTCTTCTTCTCCAAGCTGAAAAGCCCCAGTTCCCTCAGCCTGTCCTCAGAAGGAAGGTGTTCCACTTGTGCCAATAATGCAGAAGTACATAGCCACAAATAGTTCTACTATTCCTAAGCCTCAGTCTTACTCGTTACTTCATTTTACAGGTTGGAGAAGTCTGCACCTGGTAAATCTGGTCAATGAACTAAACTCCCCTGGCTGCTTAGATACTGAGCTGGTCTGTATGCAGCCCCGTTACAAAACTGGGTGGGTGGCAAGCAGATCCCTCAGGTACAGCAAGCAGGATGGGTGAGTCCTGTAAGTGATAGAGATAATGAGAAGTTTTGTTATCTGCTGGGTTTTGGGTCAAATGTGCTCATAGCGCTCTGCCTGACCTGGAGGACCTGGCTGATGGGTCACACATCTCCCACTCCTGCCCAGAGGAAGGAAAAATAAAGACATCTTTGAAATTCCCTTTTCATTCTTTCCCAAGATAAGCTCTTGACTCCACCACCTCCTTGGCAGCCTGTTCCAGTGCTTCACCACTCTTCTGGTGAAGACATTTTTCCAAATATCCAATCTGAACCTCTCCTGGCACAACTTGAGACTATTTCCTCTTGTCCTATGGCTAGTCACTAGGGAGAAGAGTCTACAGCTGCCGTGAATATTCCTGATCAGAAAAAGAATCCTGAATAAGATCACAAAGAGTGCTGGTGAGTTTTGCCTAAACCATGTAGAAAAGGTATTGGTGGAAAGAAAAGTTAGGATTAACTGTTGCTGTCTGGGCACTTTGGTGTTAAAATGGAGACTCCTGGGGCATTTAGAGATGAGGTGGCAGTGATTTTTACTTCTGAGTGGGATGTGATTTGCCTAGAGCTGGTTACACTCTGAATCCAGTGAGGCTGTCGTCTTTGCACAGTTTGCCTTGCATCTGTGTATAACTCCTTGGTATGTTTTGGTTATCACCTCGATTTAGTAGGTGAGGACTTGCTCGGACTGTGACCTTGGAAGCATCGGGTGAGGGTGAGGAGGACAGTGTTTGGATTTCTTGCGTTGGAAGGACATTGTGTAACCTATTCAAGGTAGAGAAAGATCACTCTTTCACTTTTCAACTCTGGTAGGAGGTTTGATGTAAAAACAGGTGAATTAAACTTCAAAAGCTTCCAATCAGATAAAAATGAGGAACGTATTAAGTGAAGTTGACTGGCACTGTTTATTAGAAAATGCCCCGTGAAGGAAAATTGGCTAAACTTTAAAGAGGTGCTGGAGCTGGCTCGGGGGAGTGAATATATCTGTACATAAAACTAAACATAAAACTTTAAAGCCAATGCGGATGAGTGATAAGTTGTTAAAGTTAATTGTGAGTGAAAATAGCTCTGCAGCGCGCGGGGAGTAGTTGAGCATGAGTTTGTTGGCGGGCTGGGTGGGGACAGAGCTGCTATACAGATGGAGGGTTTGAATGTCTGAATGGTGAGGAAGTAGTTAAGGCCGTTGGGCTGAGGAGTGCTGTGGTGTGGTGGATGGGGGACGTGCGGTGAGCTGGGGGACTGCTCTTGGGGTACTGAGCCTTGGCTCAAACACACAAACCCAGATTCCCCCCCAAGGATTTAGTTCCATTTGATGCTGTGCCATTAACTGGTAACTCTTACAAGGACTTGTAAAGTGCCTGTAATTGATTACCTGCGATGCCTATTGTTCTTACGAGTAATTAACATAATTTACTATATCGTTTATGTAACTGCTGGAGGGTAATGTGTACGATTACACAGTGTGTGCTGTGACTATATAGTAATGCATATTGAGATGTAGGTTAATGTAGTGCACAGAGTGTGGTATCTGTCTGATACTTATCTAGCTTGCAAACAGGCTTATGCACAAAATAAATCCTGCAGGGGATTGTGACAGATTCACCATGCTATGCAGTGACATACATCACTTGTGACAATGTTATTTATATAAATGCAAGGCAGATATGGGTGCAGTGGGAGGGATCCCTGAGCCCCTCTCATCAGAAGGGGCTGGTTTAGGCGGCCTTTCTGCAATTCTGAAGTACGTCAGGCACGGCCCTACTGTGTTTTGTAATGGCGTCAATATTTCTGTCTCTCTGGAAAGTACTTCTGCTGATGCCTCACTGGAGCCCACTTGCCACCTTCCCCTGCATTGTTTTGGCAGCCCTCACCAGTCATAATATGCTTTTCTTCCCAGAGCTTGTCTTTATTACGGGTAGGGGTGTTTATTTGCTCCAATTCGGCTTGCCTTTTGCTCAGATTGGCTGTAATGTTTCTCTGGACAGGAAGAAGTGGTTTTTCCAATTCATTGGAACTCAGCAGGATTTATACTAACAAATCTGAGATTGCACTTAGGACAGTCAAAACTATTAAGCCTGCAGATATTAAACCCGTGTTCACAGTTGTATCAGTGTTCCCTTGGTCCCTTCTCTTCCATGTGCTGGTCTCCTGGACCAACCTGGATGTGGTACTGCAGAACTCAGCAGAATCACCGTGTTCATTTGCACGAGTAATAAATCCATGTATGAGGGATCTTGGCCAGACCAATATGATCCTTAGAAATGTTTACTCAGTGTCTTGTTAATACAAAATAAGTTGGAGGACACCATGCCAGGAATGGAGCATTTACTGCTGGGATTTAGGAAGCATAGAATCGTATGGTTGGAAGGGACCTTTGAAGGCCATCTAGTCCAACCCCACTGCAGTGAGCAGGGACAACCTTCACTAGATCAGAGTCTTATCAAGTCTGGTCTTGAATGTCTCCAGGGATGGGGCTTCCACCACTTTTTCAGTAGCTGATATGACAGGCCCAGCCTGTGGAGTGTCCTGTCTTTACCTGACCCACAAAGGAGAATAAGAATGGCAAATCTTGGCCTGTGAGCACAGCCCTGGTGGCCACCACCTTCATTTCATTCCATGACCTCCTCTTTGCTTAGAGGTGGCTGTGACACAGTCTGGAAGACTGTGTGTGGCCAGGCAGCTCTCCATGCCTTGGTGATGCCAACCATGACTGGGTTTCTGGCTGCCGAGAATGGGCTGCTGCAGCACTCTTCCTTGAGATTCCACCTGTGTAAGTAGGTGGTGTGGGGTTTTCTCCCTATGGAGAAGACATCTTCAGCAGATGTCTGCTGTCCATTTTTTTTTGATGTTTTTTGTTTCATGAGGAACACATAGCTCTTAATGTGTAAGAAGGAACACATAAGTCTTTACAGTAAGGCGTAAGATTTAAGTTGAGCTAGGGTGGTTATTTATTTTTAGGACTAGTGCAGGGTCAATAATTGATTCAATCATTGCCCTTTTGCTTTACAAAATGTTTCTTCCATGAAAAACTCCAGCACACATCTGCCTAGCAGTGTGATCTGAACAACAGCAGCTCCCTGCAAAAACCCCAGTGCAAATAATCCAAGAAGGGATCACAATTTACTTTCATTTCCACACGAAAACAGTAATTTTCTGTTAATTTTCTTCATAAAATGTTGAAGTCTGTTGCCAGGTTCTGACCTCTGAGGTTGGAACTGTGTGAACTGGTTTGGATTGGCTACACAGGTCTTGTGGTCGCGCTGGCATGTGGGTTATGAGGTTGTTACGAGGTTGTTATGAGGTGTTGTCATTGAGCCTTCATTGGAGGGCACTGCTGTAGGTCACATTAAAGAGAAACACATTGATGAGGTCCAGAAGCAGTCTGATAGTTTTACATATCGCTGGGAGAATGGAGGATATAAAATGAACCATCTTCACATCTCTGCTTGTGGCTTCTTCTCAGAGGTAGAAGAACATGGCAGCACTAACTTTGCCATAGGAGTTAATAACTTCTAAGCTGTTGCCATGGGTACCACACTTCGTCTACATGCTGCAGATACAGATCTGCAGACTGCAGAGCTGGCTGAGATTAAAAGGTGCTTTGGCTAAGTTTCTGCGGCTCTGCGACGATGAGGAAAATTAAACAGACATCTTGAGTGAGGTTCCAGGAGGAGGAAAAGACACTAAATCAACAGGGGAAAAAAAAAGCTTCTTTTTCTTTTAAATAAATGGAGATAGAAATGAGCTAGAGTCATAGAATCACAGTCTGGTTTGGGTTGGAAGGAACCTCAGAGCTCATCCAGTCTCACCCACATGCCATGAACAGAGACACCTTCACTAGCCCAGGCTGCCCAAAGCCCCATCCAGCCTGGCCCTGAACCCTGCCAGGGATCCAGGGGCTCCCACAGCCTCTCTGGGCACCCGGTGCCAGGGCCTCCCCACCCTCAGAGTAAAGAATTTCTTACCAAAAACTATTTCACTGCCTTTTTTCCCTACTATTAAATGATGCTGTGTTAGCTGCTGTGTGCCTTCTAATTATTCCAGAATCACAAATCCTTTCTGCTGCGACTTCCACAACAGTTAATACTGCTCAAAGAGAGACATGCTCAACAGCGCTGAGTTTCACAGCAGTAGAGGCTTTGTGTGCTAAATAAAACATAGTTGTTAAAAAATCCCATCCTTTCACAAGAAAGGGTAGAAGAGAGCTGTGGGGTTTTATTCATCTTTGGAAAACACCTTTGTGTTGAGCTGGAGATTTGGCCAAGCTCACTGCTTGGCTCCACAGTAACTGCTCTGACAATCATAGAATTGTTAAGGTTGGAAAAGACCCTTAAGATCATCCAGTCCAACCATTAACCTACCGCCACCAAGTCTACCCTTAGACCATGTCCTCAAGCACTGCATCTCCCCGTCTGTTAAACACCTCAAGAGATGGGGACTCAACCACCTCCCTGGGTAGACTGTTCCAGTGCTTGATGACTCTCTCAGTAAAGAAGTTCTTCCTAATATCTAACCTAAATTTTCCCTGGTGCAACGTGAGGCCATTACCTCGAGTTCTGTCACCTGTTACTGGGGAGAAGAGAAGTGCCTGCTTGGTATTCTCAGATGGAAAAGATGTTGGTAAGCAGCAGAGCAAATACCCTTTAAAGAGTTAAAAATAAGGAGTGGTGATCAGGACTTGACAGATGCTGGAAGCTGTTGGGATTTAGGGTCTCTGTGCTGGTATTTGGCACTTTGTCCTATTCCTTCTAGTTAGGACGGTAGCAAGTCCTAAATGTGCTCCAAAATGTGTTCTTGGGCTGTAACAGCATCATTTCAGTACTGTCATCTTGGCTTTGGGTCTAGGTGGGAGCTTGAGAAGGTGTCAAACACGCTTCAGGTGGCCAGGGAAACACCGCTGCAGCTACACGGGGATGAGCACAGGTCCCGGGTTGTTTCCTCCTTCTGCACCTTTCGGCACATGGTGATTGATGTGGAGCAAGGTCACCATCAGCTACTGAGTTACACTAGCTCGCAGAGCAGCACTGGACAGGTTTGAGACTGGAAGTGGTCTCATTCTGTAGAGATGAAGCCGCAGTCTTTCACATGTTAACGCATCCATCCCACCAAGTGACACCGTGCAGTGTCACTTTGCAGCCTCACAGTGCCTCTTGCTGAGAGGTAACTGCATGGTGGGTTCTTACAACTCGGCAGCGTTCGCAGGCAGCCTCTGGCGTGGCAGATCCCGGGGGAGGTGTCAGGGCGGGAGGCGTGCGGCGCTGGTGGGAGGTCTTGCCCGGATCCCTGTGAACCCTCAGTGGAGTTTTCAAGCTGTGGTTTTGGCCGGGTCTTACTTTTTCTGTGTCAGTCGGTGCCTTTGTTTGGACCGCGGTTGATTTAAAGGTTATTTTTGCATGTGGATCCTTTCTTTGACTTTTTTTTTTTTTTTTTTTTTTTTTTTTAACAATCCTTTGGTTAGAAATAATTTTGAGTGAGATGATTTAAATAAGGACTGATGTGTCCTGGCTGGGCTTCTTGTGGCTGAGAAACACATTCTCCGCCACTGAACTACAGGCTCCGCGTCTGCTCGCTCTCTGGGGCCGATCGGGATGCCGAACAGCTTGGAACGCGTGAATCCCTGCGTTTCCTTCCCTCCTTGGGGACACCCCATGTGTTATGACAAAGGCTTTATACTGGCTCTAGCTGCCTGAGATCACAGACCCTGTTTCTTCAGAGCATTTCAGGAATTTGGTTGGGATAAGGAGAAATCCAGCCTCTCTTTAAGGCTGAGCTAATGAATGAATTGAATCATGAGAGTGTGCAGGCCTCTCCATTGTGAGTCCCATGCGCTTTGGTTGGTGCAAGTTTTCTGCTGTTCTTATAAAAGGTGGAGAAATGCTGTGAAGTGGGGGGAAGGAAAATGTTGGAAGAATGCTGTAGGGAGAGAAAAAGTAAATCCTCTGGCACAGAGGGTGCTCCTGTGGCTGGAGATGTGGCTGTAGAAGGGGGATCCCAGATTTACATTCTTTCCACCACTGCTTGCACATGTTGCTGTGGGACCACTTCTGAACCTCTCAGACAGAGCTTGGGGCTGTTCCCCACAATCTGCATTGTAATTACTCATTGAGGATACAAATATAGCAAAGCCTTGGTGATGTTCCAGGAGTTTGACTAAATTTCAGGTGCTGTGAGGGCTTTGGAAGCATTGGAAAGGTGTTTGAAATCTTCAGGGCTTAAGTTATAAGGCTTCCCATGCTGGAATTTCTGCTGGATCAGGTTTTTGGGGCTCTTGGCATTGAGAGCCGAGGGGTTACTCCATAAGCTGGACAGAACAAGAAAGAAACGATGTGTGCATCTGTCCAGTATGTTTGCCATGAAAAGCCTGTGGGTGTTTCTGTATGGAGCAGCTTGGGTTTAAATTTACGTGGGGCAGAGGAAGTTGCAGCAGGTACTCTGGGTCTGCAGAGAGACCACCCAACCCAAAGCCAAGGAGCTAAGCACTGGTACCCATGCCTTGAAAGAAATTGGTGAGCACAAGACGGAAATTAAAAGGGCTCCCCCTCTATTTAAATACCCATTTTAATCCTTAGCAAAAAGACTACCATGAAAAGGCAGTTATCTGTCTCCCTCCAAAGCATGTGTTGCCTCTTTTTACAAACCTTTTAGCTGTGTAAAATGTGAGTAAACCGTTGTCTTGACACCTGGGTCTCAGCATAGGGACCAGTGCTGGTGGCTCTGCCATGTGAGTGTTGATGTGGAGGTTTGAGGAGCAGAGTGGTGGAATGAGCTGCTCTGTAACCACTGGCTCCTGCTGAATGAATGTAATAGCTGTCTTCGGGGTAATTAATGACTCATTTAGCACATAAAGGGAATTGAATCGATACTGTGTTCTTGGCTCTTAGCAAACAGTTGATTTCCTGCCATGTAGAATTCAGAAGCCGGGTGGGTGTGTAGGGAGCAGATAGAGCTCCTGTGGCGTGGGTTCCTCTTGGCCAGTGTGCAGGGAAAGGAGGAGTCACTGATGCAGAGACCTCCAGGCGTGAGACACCATGAAGTGCTTTACCATGGGCATTAGTGCTGGGGTCCTGTCCTGTGTCTTTGATGTATGTATGTTTTCCCAGTTCACCTCTGGACTCTGAACTGGGCTTTACAGCCTCAGCCTTGCAGAGAGTGCGAGGGAAGCATTGCCACATTTAACAGCCCAGTCAAAGGCACTGCACAGCCATGTCACCAGAACCTCCTCCAATATGCCCAAACCAAGCTGCCTAACGTGTCAGCATGTAGCTCTGACATGTATTTGCCTTCTGATTTTTGGTTCTGCTGCTTGCTGAGACACTGTGCCCAGCAGTGTGGTGCTGGGCACAGTGTCTCAGTCTGTGGTGCTGTTGTGAAAAATGCTGGCACCGGGCTTTGAGAAGTGAATTTTTTCAGCCTCCCCCAACATTTATTTTCCCTGTTTTTTACCTTTGCAAAAACTACCCCAGAAAGCGTTGTGTGAGCCGTGGCTGTGGCTGTCTTCCTCCTCTTCCTCTGAGCAGTTGCCCAGCTGGCAGCCTGGGCACCGGCAGAACGCACGCAGTCACGTCACTTGAGCCAGTGATGCAGCATCGCCCCGCTCTCATCTTGGGGCAGTGCAGGGATCCTGTGAAATAAAAACAACCTGAATAATTCAGCTGGTATGGGTTTTTTATTGTGTTTTTACCTCTTTTTCTGTTACTTGGGTGAAGAGATTGACTGCTGTCAGATGATTTCAGTGAGTAGTTCTTGCTAGCAGTTAGCATTTAGCCCTTATGTTTGCGAGCTGTGTGAATGTGGCTCGTGTAACGTTTTCCTAAAAGCAGAGTGGCTTAGAGATCTTGCATGTGGTTTCCTTCCAAGTGATTTCTCTATGCTGGTTTTTCTGTTACTTCAAGAGCATGTTGTGAGGTTTTAAACTTTTAAAATTTATTTTATTGCCAGACATCTGGTTTAATTAAACCTACAGATAATGTGCTAATTTTTAATTTGCATTCTGGTGGCTGATGAGACCTTGAGCGGTGTCTGGACTAGACTGGACCTGGACAGGATTTGTCTTGGTGCTCTTAGCACATTTTCTTTTCCGGACTTCGGATCGAACACTCCCTGCCAGTCATAGTTGCTGGCTGCCAGCCGAGGGGCACCACGTCACACCCTGACTGGTTCCATCAGGCCTGGTGACAGTTTGTGACCGAGCATCCTCTTGCTTTGAAGTGAGAGGAGAAGGGGCAAGCTGTCCTGCTGCGGTCCTTCTCTTCCTTTTCCTTGTGGAAAGCCGAGGATGGGCCGGAGGTGACTGATGGTTGGCAGGGAGGAGGGTGTGTGGGATGTCCCGGAGCTTCCCACACAGCTTAAATTTCTTGTTATGTAACAGGAAATTCTAAACTATGGTAAAAATCCACTTTCTGATATTTTGGCATATACGAGAGATCGCTGTGCTTCCAGTCCAGGCAGTATGGTCCTGCATATGGTTTTTGTCTCATATTGGAAGAATTTGCACTAATTTGGCTGCTCAGGGACTCCACCCATAGTTTGCATATTGTCTTTGCCTTGATGGTAGGGTTTGCCTGTGAAATAGAAAGACAGAATAACTTGAAGTTCTGGACGCAGGGGCAGCGTAGAGGCTCAGTGCAGTGTGGGTCAGCTGGGATTTAACTTTGGGGTTCAACATTCAGGGTCTTCTGTGGGGTGAGGGATGGGGGCATGGCACAGTCAGGGCTTTCCACCATGTTCCAGCTGGTGTGTAGCACAGGGCTGAACGACCACCCCACACGGATCAGGTCCAGCCCCAGGCTGAGGCAGACAAGCCCGCAACACCAGTCTCTGCTTAAGTTCCTGGAGCTTTGTCTTAAAAAGAAATTGTTTCCTTTATACTTGCTGCTTCTGCTACACCTTTAGCACAGCAGCTCGGAAAGTACAGAGCAATACAAAGTAATGAAGCTCGATTTTAACCTGGTGGGTGTTTGTTTCAGCTGGTTCTCTTGTACAGACGATGTACAGTGGGACAATGATGACTGTGTTCACAACGGCTGGTCCGAGTTTCAGCATGGCTGCTGTAGATGGTGAACTGTAGTTGGCTTTTACCATTAAATGCCAAGTTGTCTCCAGGGTTCTCCCACACCTTACTGACCTCTGGTTGTCCCTGATGAAGGTCTGGCTATTGTCACAGAAAGGTTTTAGCTGTTGCTGGTCCCTGGAACCCGCAGGAGGGGCTCATCCTTTCCAAAGGAAGAATAATTCTGCCTGCAGAGATATAAGAGCTGTGGCCTCCAAACCCCATCTGAATGTCCTGGTGCAGAGGCTGACTTCTCTATCTCTTCCATTTCCCCACCACCTTTGATCTCTATCAAATCCTGACTCTTCCCCAGCTTGGCTGTCACAGGTCCCCAGGTCCTTTACCCTGACCAGCTGCTCTCTGCCTGGGTCTCTCTCACCTTGCTCCGCAACCTCATCCTTGCGATGCCCCTCTGCAGCCACCTGGACATGTTCTCCCACACAGTATTACTCCTCCCTGTTCTCAGCTGACCTGTTTCACCCTCTTGTCTCCCATTTTGGCCTTGATTTCTGCTGGGTGATAGTTGGTGGATGAAGAGTGACTGCATCTGGATGGGGCCAGCGTATGCCCCAAGTGCTGTGTCTCCTGCAGTACCGGTGGTGCCACAGCATGGTCAGGATTTGTGACATGTTTGCGGGGGGGGGAAGGGGTGTCCAGTGGCACAAAGTGAGCTCACACTTGGAGGGCAGCCAGGGCACAAACCTTGAGCAGCTATCAGGGAAAGGTTTGAAGTGCCATGGACTTGGAGCACATGTTGTACTTCTGCATGGGGGTTGTGCATGGTCTGGGGTGTGTGTGGGGGTTCAGAGCAACGTGGGGACTTTGCCAGTGGCATAGAGCATCTAGTGCTATGTCTGTAAGAAGGGAGAAGAAAAGTCTTTGGCCAGTGGAACCAGGTGTTGCTTTTGTGCTGTGCTTGGTCACCATAGAGGAAGGGCTTATCTCAGCGTTTGTCGATGAAATCTTTATCATCCCATAAAGATTGATCATTTATCGTGTAGTTAAATTGCCACCACCTCACCTAAACAAAATGGAGACATTATTTCAGCAACAGCAACAAGAAAATCCCAGCATTTGTCTGTGGAAACCTCCCCTTGTCCTGCTGTGTTTTGAGGTTGATTTGATGGGGTTGATGTTCTTGTGGCTGATGGAAGCATTCTCCTAACTAATTGCCATGAGGTTATTTTAGAAGCCTTTGGGCAACGGTGTTTGCCACGGTGTTTGTAGATGTCTGCAAGCTCATCCCAGCAAGGTGGTGATCCTGGTCCTCTGATCCTCTGGGGACCCGGGCGCTCAATTCATCTTCATCACGGGGACCTTGGCGCCGCTCCGTCCTTACGGCTCTGGAAGCTGAGGAAGAGCCTAGCAGCAATGAATCTATCTTTGACATATCTGGATCCAACCCAGGCCCAGTTGGCTGAGTGGTTTTCTGGCACAGTCTCCTTTCCCATCCGTATCCATTCTTACAAAGTGAGTTTTCCCCATTCAAATGTTTTGATCTCACTGAAATGTTTCAGTTCAATATTTCTTTCACAATGCCATTTTCTGAAAATCAGTATGTTCCCTGGAAAATTTGCATCATGTCTAATGTACCTTCTCAACTGGAAAATACCATTAGAAAAATGGCATCCGGCTCCCCATCAGAGAAGGCCCGTTCATAGACCAAGATCTCCAAAGCTGCCTCCTCCCTCCAATAAATTTACTCCTTGTTCTGTGTGTTGATGCTTCGTGGGAGCTCCCAGGAAGGAGGATGGGGATGCTGCTCTGCTGTGAAACTGGTTTAAGCCCCGGCCAGGAAGTGATGTGGATGTGGAAAGGGAGTGCTGTGAATCCAGGATTCCATCTCCACTGCCACTGAAGCATCCCCAAAGGTCTGGAGGCTCCTCTGTCTCTGACTACACGAGTGAAAGCCTAAGCAGTGTGTGCAAGTGTGTAAATGCCTTGCAGTGGATGTGTGCAGAACAGCTCTGAGCTGTTTGGAAGCTGAACCACTCTGTGATCAGGAGGTTGCTGTACAAACTGGGAACCCTTGGATACCTCCGGAAGGCTTTTCATGGGGAAGAGGTGTGATTTCCTCCTGAAGAGATGCATGGCAAGATGGAAGCAGCATAGGGAAGAGAAGGGGAAAAGATGTTTGCAATTTGCCTTATAGAAATGGGTATAAAGCAGAGAGGAGAAGGACCAAACGGGTCCAGGTCTGAAAGCTGGGGAGGAGAAGGGGGAGTAGGAGGATCACCGTAGATTTGTTGCACTTAGCATTAGGAGTTGCTACAGAGCGGGCAGGTTGTAGTGATTTTCTAATACTGAGTAATATGTCAGAAAGGCTATTCTGGATTTAAACCAATATATACAGTTTCTTGTCTAAGCAGAACCATATGCTCAAATGAGAGATCATTTTATTTTACTAGGATGGACAGTAAGTAGAAACACATTCCAGGTTTCATGAGGTTTCTTCCCCCCTTGGCAGCCGCTGTGCTGCTTGTGCTTAGTCTGTGGTTTTTCAACTGTTTGATAACTGTCCGTTACTGCACCGGCCTCCAAATCCCGCTGTATCGTGGTGTCTGTTGAACTGTGACTAATGGCTGCATCACAGAGCTGGTTCACTGGGTCACCCCAGCTGTAGCTGGTAATTGTTGGTAATGAAACAAATGGGGCTGATGCGTGCGGTACGGCAGCGGGCCGAACGGTAGAAGACGTCGTTTTTCTGTCCTTTCTTGAGTTAGGAGTCAGCGTTTTGTGCTCAGAGGCTGACCTCATCCAAATCCTTTTTGACAGCCTGGCAAGGAGGAAAGAAAACCCCAGACCCCAGCCCCAACCCTCTGTGGAATGCACGAGCTGGTGTTGAGTACACGAGCGCTGCGCACAGCAGGTTGAGCCATCAACCATCCATCTGCAGTTACAGGGTTTGACGGGGTAAATAGTCCAAGCCCTCCTCCTCTTGCAGCCTCTGAGTGTTCTCGTTCCAGTTTCTGTGTATCACCCCCTCTCTGTACTTCATTGCCCACCACTACTCATGCCGCGGTGTTGAACCATCCCTAGCCCTAACCCGGTGGTTTTGCCCTGATCCTGCCATGTACTGGACCCTCTGAGCGTTCCCTTGGGGTGTCCCCACGCAGAGCGAGGACTTGGTGCTTGCAGAGCTTGCTCGGTGTCCGAGCGGGGAAGCCACGTGCTGTAGGTCTGCCCACGGGACGTTCCACACGCTGCCGGCGCAGCCTCTCGTGGGGACTGCTGGCCCATGGGTCGGGATACCCCAGGGCTCCATTTAGCATCTCCAGGGAACCTGTGAGCCTCTCCAGGGAACCTGTGGAGCTTGCTTTGTGAAGGGATGGCCTGCTAGGTGGGAGTAGCAACAAAGCAACTGTGGCATAGCTGAAAACCCTGCAGGGGCTTGGAAGCAAAGGCCTCATCTATCACATGTGTTGTAGAGCCCTGAATTACCCACACTAGCGTGAATGACAGTATCCAAATGGCTTTAAATTGGGTTTTTTAATTAGAAAAATAAAAGCAAGCTAAATCATGGACATGTTTGCCTCAGGAGGACAACTAGAACCACCTATGAGAAATACCTGCTGTGGCATGGTGCTGAGCAAAGCCCAGAGGTTGGCTGCTGTAGTACCAGACCCTGTAGTAGCTATCTCAGGAGCGGCCACAGCGCTGACTTCACTGGGGTTGTACTCTGGGGAGATGTTCCCGATGTGCACTGAGGATGCTCCCCTCTCCCCCGGATGGTGGTGCAGGTGCTCACTGACATCTGAAGGGTCCCTGTGCGCAGGAGCAGCGAGAACTTCTGTTCTTGTTTCAGAGGTGGCTGACTGCTGGTATTGGACAAGTGGGCATACTCTGGGGGCACCCACAGACAGTCTTGCAGTTTCTGCAAGAAAAGGTCAAAAAGAGATCATGTAATTAACCAAACTGATCAATCACAAACAAAACCATCTCCCCAAAACACAAGACAAAAGCAAACAACCCCCTCCTACCCCCCACCCCACTAAAAAGGAGAGAGGAAAAGACCAGACAGAGTTAAAAAAAAAACTGTCTCGTTCAACGTGTGGCACATGAAGCATCCATCCTGGGAGTCCCAACCCATCAGGTGTTCCAGGGGTTACAAAGACAGTTTTATCTGCATCAGCTTTGTTTCGGCTTTTGCTATGCAAATCCCAGATCTTCTCCTGGGGAGAGGGTGGGCTGCCCTGTAGAGAGGTCTGTCCCCTTCCTGGCCACTGATTCCATCCTGGAAGGCCATTTGTCGCTTCCCAGAAGGATGCTTCTCCCAGAGTCTTGATTTATCTGCTCTATATTTGCTCCAGCCAAGACATGAGACTTGTTTGATCCCATATGTATGGCACAGCTGTGGTTGGTTGGAGGTTTCTCCTGAGCAAAGCTTGCCTTCCCACCAGGGAAGTAATGGAGTACCGCGAGCAGGGCGTTGCAGCTCACCATGGATGGCTACAACACAAGACGAGGGTCATTCCTCCTTTGCACAGAGGCCCTCAGCTGCAGCACACTGTGGGTATGAAGCCCTGGAGCAGCTTTGGTGGGAGGAGCAGGTGCCCATCTCTCATTCCTAAATGGTTGCAGTACCCAAGCACAGGTTCTTTCATGCCATGCTTTGCACCCTAGCTTCTTGTTAGCTCCATAACAACACCCCCTGCCCCCTAAACCAAGTTTGAGCCCAGGAGGTGTGAACATTGATCCCATACCTTGTTTGCACTCTTCAGCAAGACCTCCTCTAGCCTTGGGAAACCCCTTGGGCTGATGAGTCCTCCTGAAGGAGAGTGATGGTCTCGGAAGGGTTGATGGAAATCCTGGGACATCACCCCAGCTGTGCAAAGGGCTTCACAGCCCCTGGAGTGGTGAGGCTTCGTGCTGGTGTGGTTTGAAACAAGACCTGCTGCAAAGCACGTCTGTGTGTGTTTCCTGTGTGGATTTTCCAAATCGTGAGCCCATGGAGGGCCGATGGCAGGAGTTTTGCTACAAATGCCTGACACCCACTCGCAGCAAGTCAGATGCTGTTGGAAAAAGCGATGTGCATTCTGTGGTGGGGATGAGTAATCGGGGCAGACAGTCGTAGTAGCTGCTCACGAGTTTACTGGTTCTCATTTACTAAGTTTATAACTCAGTTGTGTAACCGTGTCTGTAATTTTTAGCTCACTTCACGCAGCGATCCCGTGTGTGAGAGCAAATGCTGTCACTGATCCGTGACAGTGACCTGCTCCGAGAAAGATCCAAATCTGTGGAAAAGCCACTCCCAAATGACACATGTTCCCGGGGGCCAAAATTCCATGTGCTCAGCCACGGCATTCCGTCTTTTGTTGTGGCGAGGACCTGCCTTTCACTGTGCTGTTGAAACATCATCAAAGCCTGGGAATCCGAGGGACATTCCAGTGGAAACCTTTAACACTGCAGCAGGGAAACTGGAATCCGGAGCTGTGGACTTGGCGTCCTCAGCAATAACAATCCGAGATGTGCTGAAAGCCCGTCCTGAAGCAGACGGGAAGCGGGGTTGTGCTGCTGCGGCGAGGGACCGGCCAGGCTCTTGGGGTTTATCCCCCTCAAACCAGAGGCAAAAGGTGCTGAAACTGGAAGGATGCTCCAGGAAGGAGCTGTTTAGTATTTTGGCAGAACTCCCCATTTGGTAGGAATACTCTTGTTTAAAGTGGTTTTGGGGAGATAAATACTTGTGTGTGTTATCTCTGTGGATGGAGATAAACACAGTTGTTGTACACAAATACCGGTTTGGCCTCAGAGGATTTCATTAGCGGGTGCACGGCAGGCCGGGCGCACGGCAGGCCGGGTGCACGGCTGGGGAAGCAGCTGCCAGCTCTGAGGTTTGTCACAGGGGTGCTGTTGGCGTGGGAGATCTTCCCTTTCAGCTTGGGAGCAGCGGGATCAACTCCTGCTCTCGCTTCTCCGTGGCAGGGAAGAAGCATCCCATCTGCTCCGGAGGAAATCTGGCCGTGATTCAGAACACCCCAGGAGATAACAGCGCTACGCAGATGTCAGTGGTAGGAGTGTGTGCGCCTGGCCCTGTGGGTCTGAGGCAAACCTGGTGCTCTGTTGTGCTAAATACATACTGACAGTAATAAGGACTGTGACCTGCCTGTGGTAAGGCAATGGCTGCAGGTGGGAGAGGCGGGGAATGGGGGCAGGAAGGATTATCTGTGGTCCTGCTGCACAGGGACACCCAAATCCATAGCTTTATGCTCTCCTGATGGTAATCAGGTAATGGAATTTGACCCAGTAGATCATCCTGGCGGTGCATCACACTTTTTTAGAGTGCCTCTTACTGTCCTTTTGCATAAAAAATAACCAGGCTGTTACTCCATCTGTAGCATGTTGAACAGAAAAGTTCTCTAAAACTTGTGGAATTATCCTGTTTTCAGGAGGTGTGGGTTTGTGGTGTGGTTGTGTACCCTCAGAGCCTGTATTTTCCAACTAGACAGTTGTGATCAATGAAACAATTGTTAATCATGTGATGCAGATACTAAAGGGGCTTTTTGGAAACACTTAACATTGTCACTATATGCTGTTATTGTTTGGTTTGCCTTTGTTTCTAGCTTTTTTTTTTTTTTTACTTTTGTGCCATTTCTGGCAGGGGATGATAAAATATGAAGTAGGTAGAAACTGTGAGCAGATCCCGATGCTGAAATGCAGAAAAACACGTCTTGTTTCCCCACTGTTGGTGTCCTGGGGCATTATGTGTATTGGTGTTGGGTCATTTGGCAAAACCAAAGGAAAAGCTGCCATGTTGTTCAAGACAGTCTTTCGGAGGCAGCGCTGCGGTTTGCTGTGTGGCGGTGTTTGCAGGACAGGGATTTGGAGCGGAGCAGGAAAGGTAAAAAATCATCTTCAGTTTCTAGGGAGGAAGAATGATCAGGGCCTTCTGCCATGTCCTGTCTTCTGAGTCCAGAACTGCCTTTGGGGTCTCTGTCACCACCATCCCCAAACCCTTCACAGTTCCTCACTCTCTTGCATGTTTGGTTAGTATCAAGCAGAAACCAAGAACAAGCTCTTACTTACATGCCCAGTCATTTCCTTTGTTTGTGTTCTGCCATCCATGAGATTTGTTACAGCTTTTCAAAGCCAAAAGAAGTTCCAGATGAGCACAGAAGGCATCGAGGTTTAGTGTTTGACACCAGTGAATGGTGGGCTTAGTAAGAGATTTTATAGCTCGTAATTTTTCCCCTTCACACATTCATCCATCCTACTGAAGCCATGGAGTCTTGTTAGCTCTTGTTGTAGCTGCTGTATCACAGTGTTATGTTTAAGCAATCAGAAGAGTGGTGGAGAGCAATCCAAAAGCCCCTCAGCAGGTATGAAACTACTCACAGATATTGAGTGGATGCGAACAAGAGCTCTAGTCCGTTTCACGTGCTGTACGGGGAGGCCCTGTGTGATAGTGCTGGGGAGGGCTGCTCATGGATTTGGGGAAGTTTTCTACCTCCAGACTTCTTTTATTCCTGCTTAAGTTTATAGTTTTATATATATGGCATCTTGGAAAGACAGGCAATTGGTAAGAAATGAAAGTAGCATTTTGGGTGTTGGCAGTGTGTTAATGGGGACGCAGGTTTGGGGGACTCTCCAGCACGTGGTGGAAAGGCAGTTGCCTCACGTCCTGAGCAGCTTGGTGTTTTCCTCTCTCAACCACATCGCACAGCTCTTGGTCCGAGTTGCTCACAGCTAGCAGCGCTTTGGCTGTGCACTGAGGAGCAGATGGTCTAAACTTGCTGGGTGGGCGTCTCCAGCCTTTTTCCCAATGGCATGTTTTAGGTTCCTGGTGTCACTGCAGACACCTTTGGTCCTGTCTGATCATTCTGGTCTGTCTTCAGCTCCTACATGCCCTTAATTTCCAGACAGAAAAGTTGCATGAGCTGTGGATTTAGCTGATCTGCCGCAATAGTGTCTGTCCAGCCTCAGAAATGGCTCTGGGAATGCCTAAAAATGACCATGTCTTTCTCTGTGGAATTTCTGGCCTCTTGTAGCTTGGTTTCCTTTAGAGTATCTGCTGAGGTGGGATGGCTCTCCAGTACTGATCACGGTCCACGTGATTTTACTCTGGTTTCTGGGGCAAACAAAGTGAGATGGTGCATGTAGGTTACAAGGATTGCAAGACTTTGCAGACCTGGTGTAGGTCTTACTGCCCTGCTGACTTCCAGCCATCACCAGTTGTGGGGTCACAGATGATGGTGTATTGTAGATTTGGTTCAACTGGTGTCCATCCCAAGCATGACAAACACCCAGTAAGCTTTAAAACGAGTGAATTTCAAAAGCAGGGTGAGATGTGTAACCCCACCAGCAAAGTTCCTGCCGGTGTAATGCCCTGAGAGAGATCACCTCAGTACTTGAAACTGGAGCTGTAGCCCCGTGTCTGCAGGCAGAAGGGGCCAGACTCGATCAGGTCGACACTGGGAGTCAACCCACGGAGAGTCACAATCTGCACAGAATTAATTCAGCTTAAGTTTTTTCGCCTGGATTTTTATAGCAATACCAGCAGAACGTTGCAGCACTTGGCTGGTCATAAAACAGAAATGCTACAGCTTGAAAAATACTTGAGGCTGCTACTGAGATTAAAGCAAGCCCTCGATAGCTATATAACTGTCAGGCAAATCAAAGCGTGGCACGGTGTGCTGCAAGGGAAGATGTACTGCGGCCGCTTAACAAACTCCAAGTACTGCCTCACACTTTCCAGCCTGGCTGCACAGGACCCTTCAGGAGGGAAGACGGATAACGACCAGATGTCCGAGAGCGATGAAGATGTATTGTCCGGTGAGCTCCTTGCCGACACGGATTATGACTCTTCGCGGGGTTTCCGTGGGCTCCTCTCCTCACTTCAGCAGTAAAGGCAGGAAAAGCACCGAGGTGCAAATGAGAAATATAAACTGAGAGCGTTATCGATTGGGAAAACGCAGTCCCCGTGCTGCATGAGTCATGTAATCCACAATGCTTTTCAAGCTTAATTTGAGAGAGGCAGAGGTGCGTGGAGGATGGTTTCAATTTCCAAGCTGTGCTTTTTGACCACTCATGCTTTTGAAAGGCAAAAAGAATATCTTGGCTAGAAATGACTGCGAAGCAGAGGTATTCTGCTCTTGGCCCGCTGCCTCCTCGCCCTCTTGAAGCAGAGCTTATGCATTGTGATGGAAACGTAAGGGCGGACTCTGCCAAGGAACAGGTCATTCCTGCTGGAGCCTGTGAACCAGGAATTATTGCTGCAAGTAGAAAAGCTGAAGCCAGTGGGATCAAGGGGGTCAAATTCCGGATAAATTTGCATTTTGGGGTTCCACCTGATTTTTTTCTTTTTAAGAGGAAGAAGCTTTTGACTCACTTTGGGGTTCCTGTCCTGTTGAAAGCCTTCTGAAATTGCTAATGGCAGAAGAGATTAAGCCTGATTTCGATGCCAAACGCGCTTCTTCAGAAGGTTCATTGCTAGTGTTTTAACCACGAATTTTATACTCTGGGCACATGCTCCCACAAGCCTTCCTTTCCACTCAGTAAAGCCTCTGACTTTAGGAAAACATTTCCAGTTTATCCTCATAGAACTAAAACCTCACTGAAGTTCTCAGGTATGGCCCCAGAAAACTGTAACCAAAGTTTAGAATATCACCACTTTTACTGTAGTTCATTCAGGATCTTGCTCAAATTCTAGTTCAGGCAATTTCGAACTTTACTTTTCCTGCAAATATTTGTGTCTTTGTTTCCAGACAGACTAGTTGGGGAGAGGAACCACAAGATGGGTGCCCTCTCAGGCACATGTGGGCAGGCTGTGTTTCTCGTACATGAGAGCTGGAGAACCTGGGTTACTAATTTTTCCCCTAAAAGCATCCATCTCAGAAAGATGGACAAGCCTACTGGACATCCTCAAGTGCTGGAGCATCTCCTGTACAGGGGCAGCAGGGACTCCAGCAGTGTGCTTGTGAAGCAGTGATTACACCCACCAATATCCTCTGCCTCTTCACATCTGTTTGAGAAGTGTGGATCAGATCAGCTGCTGACCCAAGTCAGTTGGCATTTTTATTGTCTGACTTTGTGTACTGTGACTCACGGGGCAAAGGGGGTCCGTTGGCTTTCCATGCCTGTGAATGCTTTACTTCTTCAGCTCCAGTGTAAGAGGAATATTGGGAAATCAGGACTGGAGGTTTGCCTAAATGCCAAAACTCTGTTGCACATTACAGAGGAGGAAACAAAGCAGTTGATACTACACTAAGTTTTCCATCTTATAAACAACTTTTAAATCAGAATTACAAATTTATGATGTTAGATGTGTGATACATTTTGCTGCTGAGAGGATGAGAAGATTTATTTTGAAGTTTATAATGGTTAGTTGTGATGATAGTGTGTTTGTATTGAGGAAAGGAGCTGCAGTCACTGGTTTTAGCCCAGATCCAAAGGGTAGGCTTAGCTCAGCCTGAGTATATACAGGGCAGGTTCTGCTTGTGTGTTCTCTAGGAATGAGAAGCTGTGAGGATGTATCCTTGAGCAAGGACTGTGGATTTCAGTCCTGTCTAGGTAGAAAACACCTTAAGGAATTGAATGGCAACAATTTGGGGAATATACTTAAAAAAAAAAAAGTATAAAGCAGTATAGAACTTGCTTTGTTTCAGGAGAGTGCTATGGAAATAGAACAAGATTCACAAGTAATTCATCTCGAGCTGGAGGCTAGTGTGTCGGTCTCTGCAGTGAGAACATTAATATCTGTTAAATTCTCCAAATTAGCTTGAACATTCCAGAGAAAGGATGTAATTCTCTGTTGCACAGGGAAGGAATTCACCCTTCCCCCCAGTCTTTTGGCTTCCCAGGGGTTCAAGAGAAACACTAATATCAAGTCAATCTCTTCCCCCCTCTAGTAGTGGGGTCCAGATTGGCACTCACTGAAACTCGGTCCCACCAGAGCAGGGCTGTGTGATAGTTGCCATTGGGTCAGTGTCCAACCTGAGCTGGCAATGACAGAGATTTGAATTTAAGTCCACATCAAGGTTCATGGGCTATTACTTGCCTCTTACTTAGGCAATGCTTGTAAGCTGCTTGTACTTACAAATAAGTAGAGGAACATTACTATGCTGAGTAGTATTTACTGATCTCTGATGACTCCCTTCTTGCCCTTGTATTAACCAGGGTAGTGCCAGGCTTACCTAGGCTTGGGGAAGAGTTTTGATGGATTTGACCAAGCATTTGTTGGAAGGCAAAGCAACAAAACATGCCGTGCCCGTAGCAGAGTGGGGTGAGGCATGGGGAGGAGAAGCACCAGGTGGTTGTTCAGGAGCTGTGACATGGGTGGAATAATCAGATTTCAAACCTGTCCAGTGTACCTGGCCTCGCGCTCAGCCCTTGGATGGTCAGCGGTGCCATCTTGTGTTAAGAGAGCGGTATTTTGGGGAAAAGATGATACCGGTGCTTAAAACTGGGGAAGGGGTGCTGGAAGAGCCCTTGAGAGCTCCTTGTGCGGAGGGAGAAGAGCGGTGAAGCCCATGGGTCTCTGAGACAGAAAGGCAGAGGGTGACCAGGGGTCACTGCAAAGAGAAACCGGCAAAAAAAAGTCTTTGCAGGTGAGAAGCTGCTTGTGCACAGGAGAGTTTAGCGGTGGCGTTGCCGTTTAGATGAGGATTCCTTTCTGTCCTGTTCCAGACAGCAACTGTGTGTGCACGGGGGCTTGTCTGGGAGCAGCCCTTGGCGATGGCCGCCGCGTCGTCTCGCGAGGCTGGGCAGAGGAGCGGGAAGAGCCGGCTGGGAGCTGACCTAGTGTTTGCCCTTTCCCACCGCCCCCAGCCAGGACGTTTCTGCAGAGTGTGCAGTGATGCTGCGCGGGCCGAGGTCAGCTGGGAGGTTGGGGCTCTTCGCCCCGTGGCACCAGGTCTGCTGTGGTTGCTTGTTTGCTTACCCACCACCACGTTGGAGCCCAGCCAGCACAGCCTGGGCAGTGGGGAGGAAACTAATCCATCCATGTCCTTTATTTCAGATTCCTGAGACGTGTTTCCAAGGGGCTGGTACAGCTGCAGCTCACAGATGTGATTTGTGATGAATTTCGGTGTCCTCAGCAATGGGATTTCGTACACCTTGTAACAGGAGTCAGGCTAGTAGTGTGGATCCACACAGTACTCAGGCCAGTGCGTGGCAAGGGCAATCCTGTGTTTTCTTGGAGAGCTGTGAGTTCTCCATGCTGGTAACATTACCCCACTTTACACCCACAGCGTAGTGCTCCTTCAACAGCCCTTGTGTGCACTCTTCATTGAACTATATGTGCGTGCCTCTGTCCTCTGCATGAGCTTGTGCAGTGATTTTGTGTTCAGGAGTTGCTGAAGAGTGATGTCCTTCTGCCAGCAGCTGCCCTCACCCATGCCTAGAGTGTCCTGTGTGCATTGTCTCGGTGTGGGTCATTCATGACCTGACCTGTCGGTGATTCTGTGACGACCTCGTACGGCACCTGGGAAGGTGGGAAGGGGCCGTTTTGGGGTCCTAGGAGGAGGCCACAAGAGATGGTGCAAACCAGCCATGTGTGTGATGCTCATGCTGCCCTGCAGATGAATGGAGAACAGAAATTAAGTCACCCAATCTATGCTTATTTTCCCTCTCCTCCATGGAAGAGTTCTCTTTTGGATCTGAAAGGTGCCAGAATGTCCTTGTGTCCTCCAAAGAGTCATATCTCATGACTGTTGGGGTAGGTTACTGCTAGAACCCTATCTGAGTACTCAGAGAAGCTTGACATAGAAAACAAATGGAGAGTTGTGGTGATAAAACTGTTCTTAGTTGCTCTTTCAGCACAGTGTTCTTCATGCCACACTTCTAATGACCCTCTTTTTGGTGAGAAGAGTAGCAGGTACTGTAGCTTGGTGGTAGGTTACCAGAGATGGTCCTGTACTAACTTGGTGCAATAGCAGCCAGGGACCCCAACTGGGTTGAAAGTTCTGTCACGGGAAGAGACTGGAAACCCATGGTTGTTCCAAGTGTTGAACTGGACAGCCAGCGAGAAGGTGGCACTACCCATCACTGTCTCAGAGGCAGTGAGCTGTGGGAAATGGGGTTGATGTCTTTGCTCACAGAGCTCTCCTAATTACTAAGTAATTTTAAATGAGTCAGTCAAAACTTTCCAGATTTTTTGTTTTATAATCCAAAGACTCATTCTCAAGGAAAGCTATTGCACAAGGAGGGGTACAGCTGAAGAGAAATTGGGATTTGCTGCTAAGTGAAAAACATCAGTGGACGTGGTCTGAGCATCAAAGGTTGTTTGAGATACTGCAATTTTTAAACAATAACCAAGAGGGTTTTCAGCAGAACCAGAGCATTTCTGTTGTTGTAGCTGTTGACCAGGTTAGAAGTACTTAGCTGGATATTTTTTAACAAGAATGACCTGAAATTAGCATTAGGGGTCTTTTGACCTAAAAATGGAGGTTTCAAAGCTGCAGTAACAACATTCAGCATCCCTAAGGCAAACCAGTTCAGGCAGACCTCAGCACTGAGGTTTCTGCCCTGAGGTATGACTTCAGGGGATCAGTTCACACATAAATGTCTGTGCAGTTGAGCACAGGAAGAACTTTGTGGGGTAAAACCTTGGGGAACACATCTGACCTTCATGTAGCCAAGTCAGTCCCTGGGAAATCTGGAAAGCACAGGGCCCTGCAGATGACGAGGGGTTTTTGGTTAAGTGGTGTTCTGGCAATGAATGTTTATAACTGCACAGGGAAGGCTGCTTAGGCCATAGAAGAAGTGGAAAAAAAATCCCTAAAAGATGCTAAAGGATCTGTGGGATTAACGTTTCGGAGTGAGAGGGTTATGCAGAAGTTTCTCTAGATCCAGATGCCAAGCTGGCAAACGGGTGGGTATTGCCAGTGTCTCGGGGAGCCGGGCAGAGCGGGGTGCAGACCACCTGAAGATGGTGCAGGGGTAACTGAAGCAAGTGATGTAACCATGGAGGAGCACTGCTGCTGCCACAGGGGCGATGGGCTGGTGTGAGTGCCTGGCTGTGGACGAGAGGAGGGTTTCACTGCTAGCAGAGCAACTCTGTCCACTTGTTCTCCCACATCAGAGACACAAAGAGTATGATTTGCTGTGGCACATTTCATGCAGTTCAAACTGAAATGTTGCTTATGGGCTGCATGAAAGTAAATGCACACGGTGTAAGGGGTCTGGCACCATCATGTTGCGGGTACATCGACCTTTTCTTTGCAGGAAATCACAGAGCATCTTCCTGCAGCCTCCTTGGCAGAGATGCTGGAGGCACACCTCTTGGCATGGTGTCTTCAGCTCGCTTCTCCCACGTACCTGGAGGACTAACCGAAGGGATTAGTAGAACCGAACCGCTCGATTTCCAGTTTATGCATAGTTCAGTTTCTACCTCATGCCCCTGATGAGCTCTTCTAGAAAGAGTAATTCCAGTTCAGTGCTATTTATCCCTCCCACATGGAGCAGTGTGGCAGATCTCCAGCTTCCCTCCGCTGTCCCCGGAGGGATCCGCTCTCCCCGGGCCCGGTGCCAGGCGCTGGCCGGGGGCCCAACCGTGATTAGGGTATCGCTGCAGCAGCATCTCTTCCCAAACACAAACACACCTCTGGGGAATGCCCAATTCAGCTGCAATAGCCGCAGTGGAGATGGTATTTGAGTAACGTCACCTTGGCTGCTGGCCATTTCAGCAGATGATTTATTATTTTCTATACGAATCTGCCTTTAAAGCTTCTCATATAGTGTTACGGGTGATATCATTCAGTGTTAAGCACTTACAAGATCTGTTTCAGCCTTTCAGTGTATGCAGAGATATGGTCTGGGCAAAAATAACACCTGGGTCCTCTCTGTTTATCTTATGGATGTGTAGCCTGTACCTCTCCCTTGCTGGGTTGCAGAGGTGGCGTTTGGAGTTGTTACTGTGTGTTCTCCTGAGTGCATCCAGGAGCAGCGAGCCAGCACTTTATGTTTCATCATCTGCCGTGGGCGGCTGCGGGTGCCGTGGGGGTATGGATGTTGAAGGTTGGATTCCTTCTCATGTGGATTCAGTTCTTGCAGCAGTTGGAGGTCTTGGAGCTGAAGGGGGCTGTGGCTGTGCTTACCTTCACCATCGCTGCCCAGCCTGTGCGTGTGGCTGGTCTCAGAGGACCTCACCACATTCCTCCCGGTGCTCTGTGAGAGTTGAGGGAATGGGGAGCATGGTGCCACGTGAGTACATGTGCTCTGCTCCACGGTGGCTCTGGTGTCTCCTGTGTCAGTGTGCACCTTCTGGTCACACTTGAGGGGAGAAAAAAATGATTCCTCAGCCTTGTGCAGTGTTCAGATGCTGCAGAATCTCATCTTGCACCTTGCTATATGTCCTCTGCATACTGTTATCTCTACATAAAGTGTTACCTGGTCACAAGTCCTCACTGGCCTACGCTTGTGGAAGGAGCTCACAGCCCTTGTGAGGAGAACGACGGGTTAGGTCTGCAGGGATTGAAAAACTAGAAGGGAAAGGTCTGCATTGAATTCCTGGGTTTGCTGTGAGCATATACAAAGACACGGTGGTCAGCGCGGTAACAAAACCAGATGTGCAGCCTGGGGTGTGTGGAGCGGAGTTAACTTGTTTTCTGACGAGGGAACAAGGAGTTAAAGAGTAAGTGGTTTGCAGATACGTGTCTGGAGAAAATCTGGAGCACCGCTGTTCTCATGGATGCTCCAGCTTTGCATTCCTGCTGCAGCAAATAATAGCTGAGTGCAGAATTCGGCCGAGCCTGCCCGGGGAGCCTGCCTTAGGCTGCACGGTACGGGTTTGCTCATGAAGGGCAGTTACGATGTTCATTAATTATGCAGGGTCCCAGGAAAGATTAATGGCTGTGTACCCAGCTCTTCTCATAGCCCATTAATCTTTGCTGCAGTTAATCAGTCTTTATTGATTCTGTCAGATCAGGAAATTTGCATTTCTTTCGTTGAGGTGTTCTAAGCACATCCTTATCTATGTTTTTTACGGTTATCTTTTCACACCTCTGGCCAGCTCTGGAAGAAGAAAGATGGGCCAGAGCTGTCACTGATGGATGCACTGCTCAGAACCTGGGCTCAGTGGTTTTCTCACCTTTAGCGGGTGGAAAACTGATCCGACAGAAATGTGCCCTTGGTTTGGTTGTGGTTTTATTTTCCCTGCAGTGCCACCTCGAAGTGGGACAGCAGAGGTTCCCTTGGGGTGAATGCTGGCACAGGGACAGGGGCATGAGCAGAGATATCTGTGGATCCCTTTAGGGAGCAGAGGCCAGAGGTAGATTTGTGACTTCATTGAAAATAGTGGGCTGGCAGATGGGTATAGCTATCACTTTTTGATACATCTGGCAAAAGGGATTTAAATGCAGTGATTAAAAAATAATTAATTTAATTTTACTAAGTATTTTGCATGAAAGTATTTGGCAAAAGCATTTACCATTTGGCAAACACTTCCCTGCCTCAGTGACTTTCAGAGCCTACCAGGGACTTCACAATCTCTTACCATCACGTCCACATCTTAAATACAAGTGTACCCAACGTTGAGTAAGGGACCAGCGTGCGGGCAGTAACCAACAGATCACCATGCTCAGAGAGCTCATGGGGTGCCTGCTCCTGCAAAACCATTCCATGTCTGTGCCAAACTGGCCACGGAGTGTGTCCAGACATCAAGGTGGCACAGTGGTTCCTGGGAGAGAGAGCTCTTGTGGAGCTCACCTCATCAAGGGCACATTTATCTGGGGAGATGGGTCATACCTGTGAGTCCCTTGTCTGTAAAAGAAAGGGGGAAAAAGGAAAACAAATGGATTGGAAAGTCAAAAAGATATCCAGTAGTGGAAGGAGTAGTCAAATCTCCCTGTCCTTCCCCCAAACCACCTGACCAAAAATCCCCATCCCTAAAATTTCTTCCCTTCTCTTGGACTGTGAATGAATCCACAAGACCATCACATTTCATAGAATCCTGGAATCTCCTGAGCTGGAAGGGACCCATAAGGTTCATCATATCCAACTCCTGGCTCCACACAGAACCAGCCAAGTCAGAGCAGGGGGCTGAGCACATCATCCAGATGCTTCTTGACCTCAGCCCAGCTGAGTCCACAACCTACAGAGGAAGAGAAGCAGCTCATTGTATTGTTCCAATTTCCCAGCTTTGCCCAGGGTCTGTGCATGGTTTCATTTATGAGGGGAGGTGAGGAAGACCCCAGTGCCTGCAGGTCAGCTCATTTGGTACAGTCACCCCTGACTGTACCAAATCACCTCCTAAATGACCTGCAGACTGACCTGTCAGTTTTCAGTGATACAGGGGTGTGGTGGTGTGGTTTGTGGAGGTCTGCTGTGGGTGGGGACCTGTGGCAGTGATGGCATGGTAGCAGGTAGCAGCCTTGGGAGGCTGGATTGCTTGTGATGTCATTTGTACTCCTCTGTGCCGGTACGTAACGCTGTATCTCCGTGACTTGGCTGTTGCTGTATCTGTGGCATTGTGTCTGTGAGGAATCCTGGATTGTATGGTCAGTGTGGCCTGTTTACATCCAGCTGTCCCTGGCCCAATGAGAGCATCCCTAGCAGCCCCTTCCCCGCATCCCTCTGAGCGCTGTGAGGGGAGGCACGGCCAGTGTCATTGCTAAGGCCCGGCCGCTGCAGTAGGGGAGCTGAGCCCCTCACCTGGTGTCAGGAGGTGGGGTCCATTCGCACACCTGGATATTCTCAGGGCTGGGGTACCCTCCTCATCCTCCTTGGAGGTGGCAGGGGATGTCTTGAGCTCTGTGTCCTCATCTGAGCCGAGGAGCACAAGTGGCTGTGAACACCAGTAGCCCCTGTTTCTTTTTCCAGAGAGCAGCAGGCTGAAAAGTTAACTGGGAAAGCCCCTCTCTGTGCTCAGAACATGTACACATGTGGATGAGCAGTGATGAAGATCAGTGTAACACTCAGGGTCAGAGTTCCCGCTGACGTTCACTCCGTCAGTCCAGGCGGGTTGGTGGGAACCTCCTGTGAGGATGAGCCGCGCGGTGCCGTGCTGCAGGCGCTGGGCAGCTTGGGCGCGCGTTCCCTCGCGGGCACGTCTGCAGGAGGCCTTCAGTGAGGTAAAACAATGCTGGGAGGGAAAACAAACTCAGAGACAAATGTGTAAGCTTTGTGACTTCATTTCTGCTTATTTTTCTGATCTTATCCCTGTCTTGCGACCGTACTTGGGCCTAAAATCAGTCCTGCTGCAGCCTGGTGTTCAGGGGAGATGGGCAACCAGCCCAGACAGATGGGCAAGTCAGCCAGACCCGGTCAAAACGTTTTGCTGCATTAATAATAGATGCCTAAAATAATGCTGGGATGCAGCCGTAGCTTTGTAAGGTTTGCTGAAGGGATGGAGCCTCCTCAAGCTTGGGCACTGACTGCCTTACCCTGTCGAGCCCTGGCTGGGCTTTGCCTCAGGCACTCGGGAAGGTGCTCCTGGATCCTTTGGGATGATGCACGCGATAGAAAACCAATCCACTTGTGGCTCCTGTGAGCGGGTAGTGTATGCACTGATCTCAACGTGCAGGTTTGGGCTCAGCTCCTGTAAGGGCACCATCAGAATGCAGAAACAATTTGTTATGCTATAAACCAAAATCACTTTATGTGGTGTCTGCCTCCCAGCCCTGCCCAGCTTTGAGAATATTCTCATTAGTGGCATTATTATGAGCTGTGTACTTCAGATTGGCGGGGGGTGCTGTGGACTAACGTGCTTATTGCCATATGGAAGGAAATTGTCAGAGAGCATCTTCCCACAGATGTCATCCCAGGCATGTTGGTGTTTTCAGTAATATCATGATGATAATTGATGTTTTAAAATTGACAAGGTCACCAGAAATGACTGCTGTGTTTATTTGGCAGCCAGCTCAGCAGTACAAAGGAATGGCCCAAGATGTTGCATCCTGCTTCAGTGTCCAATAGCAGCAGGGGTATGTCGTGGAAATACCGGGCTCTTCAGTGGCTGCCTTGTCACAGCATCTCTTGATGATGTCCTCTAGCCAGGTATGCCCGTAGCAGTGTGAGATGAGATAACCTGAATTGCATCACCATGTCACAGAATCACAGAACATCAGGAGTTGGAAGGGGCCTTGAGAGATCATCCAGTCCAACCCCCTGCCTGAGCAGGGTCACCTCAATTAGATCCCACAGGAACGTGTCCAGACAGGTCTGGAATGTCTCCAGAGAAGGAGACTCCACAACCTCTCTGGGCAGCCTGTCCCAGGGCTCTGTCACCCTCACAGGGAAATAGTTTCTCCTTACATTCCTATGGAACCTCCTCTGCTCCAGCTTGGACCCATTTCCCCTTGTCCTGTCGCTGGCCATCCCTGAGAAGAGCCTGGATCCATCCTCCTGACACTGACCCTTGACATAGTTATAAACATTAGTGAGGTTGCATGGATCATGTAACGTGCTGTTGTTACTCCAGCCCATTTTCAGTAGGATGTGTGCAGACTCGCAGCTGAGGGCAGGCTGGTTTAGTGTATGTTAATGTCTCTGAGAAATACAGGTCCCATTGTACCAGTTGTTGTGCTGGTGCTGAACGTGGGATCTGGGACAGGAATGTCTGGGGAGGGTTTTTCCCAGTGTGGTGTGGAGCTGAGGGGAGATAACCCACCTTTTTCCATGTTCAGCGTTTCTCAGCCTCTGCGGACCTGAACCTTGCCGATGTCACCACCAGCTCTGCAGTGTTAACAGGGAGATAAGGCACCAGCAACACATTTGTATCCCAAAATGATACAAACCAGGAGCAGGTCTCACCATTTGTAGGTGGCTCCTGATCAGAGCAGGACTCGAGGTGAGGATATCTGCACAGCTCTCACCCAGTAAGCAGCAGCAAATGATAGCAGTAAGTCCTGCAAGCCGTGCCAGGATGGCACTGGAGATTACTTCATCTGCAGCATTTTGGCTAGTGAAAAATAGATTTGTTGCATTTCTGCATACTAATTTGATTCAGCACTGAAATCATTGAAGCAAAGGCAGCAGCCCCAGTTTAGGATCATGTTCTGAATGATGATGAAAGAGAAGTGTGTTACGTCACGCTGAGTAAAGGGAGGGATGGTGTAAGTGTATGGAACGCTGAGTTTGCTCATTTGATTTGTAAGCATATGAAATAGCCTGCCAGTTTCTTCAACAAAGCCCATAAATTGCATAAATCTTGGTGGTGTGTTCCCTGTCCCCTCTGCTGTCGCTGGAAGCTGTTTTATCGGGCTTCGGGCCCCGCGGCACTTCAGAAAGTCAGGGGAATGTGAAGCTATCTGAAGGTCACTGACAGCTGGAGCTCCAGAGACCACTAATGCCTGTCAGCTGTTGTAGTAGTGTTGGTATCTTGATAGTCCTGCAGCACCATGGGGCATGTGTTGGAGGTCTTCTGAAGCAGAAACAAGAGGTGTGGTTTTTCTGCGTTGGCAGAGGGACCTCGCCGTCGGCTCTGAACACGATCCCTCTGTGGGGACGAGATGCAGTGACTCCTTAGTGCTGGATGCTGCTGGTGGTGAGGCTGCCACTGGGAAATTTGTCTTCACCAAGGGTTTTGTAGGCCATGGGCAGATGTCCAGGGGTGTTTGGTAGGGTCTCAAGTGGTCCCCCTGAAATAACCTGGGGTTGATGGCAGTTCTCCACTTGACAAGATTCACTAGAGAGGCCCTCCAGCCCCCACCCTTGGGAGGTTTTCAAGACCAGCCTGGTTAAAGCTGGTCTAATCTCATAGCTTTGGGCAGGAGGTTGGGCTGGAGGGACCTCCTGAGGTCTCATTCAGCCTCAATTGTCCTGTGATGATGATTGGAGCAGGCTCTACTTTAAAATGGGCCTGTTGGTTGGAAGAGTGGTTGGAGCCCCCGTCTGACCTTTGAGTCAACACGGTTACTTGTACTGCCATCAGAAGAGTTCATCCTGGTATGCACCCATGTAGCAGATATTTTACAGTTACACCACTGTAAATCCTACCCTACCTTCCACTTACACCGCCAAAGAGACCCCCTACCTCGGGGGTCTCAGCCCTTCTAAGGACAGTGTGTTACCGTGTCGTTGGAGTGGTGGTGTCCCACTAGCAGAGGGGATGGCTTGGGTCAGCTTGTCTCCAGCCACTCTACTGTGCAAGCTGCACTCACCAACACCCCTGTGGTTCATAAGTTCTCCAGTGAGAGAAAATGTTCAATTGTCCTTTTCCATCACAAACCCTTTGAACTCGGTGTGGATTGACGGTAAATAATGGAAGAGCAGAGGTTGGGTACCCGTAAATGTACATCTTTATGGGACATAATTGGGTTGTGTTAACGTGGGAGGTGGAAGATAACCAGCAAACACAGCTTGGGGCACTCTGCATGAATGTTTGCATCCGCCTTGCTCCAGCATTGGTTGTGGTTATTTTTTGAAGCCGGTTACTGGGGAGCCACACACCTTGATTCCAGTTGTATCCTGGACAGTAACTGGAGGATTTCAGATCAGTTCCTAATTGTTCAAGGAATTGAACAACACAATCTAGTTATCATAGAATATGTTGGCTTGGAAGGGACCTTTAAAGGCCATCTAGTCCAACCCCCTTCAGCTAGCAGGGACATCTGCACTAGATCAAGTTGCTCGGAGCCCCATCACGTCTGACCTTGAATGTCTTGGATATTAGGAAGAAATTCTTCTCTCTGAGGGTGATGAGGTCCTGGCACAGGGTGCCCAGGGAAGTGGTGACTGCCCCCCTCACTGGAAGTGTTCAAGGACAGGTTGGATGGGGCCTTCAGCAGCCTGGTCTGGTGAGAGGTGTCCCTGTCCATGGCAGGGGAATGGAGCATAATGTTCTTTAAGGCCCCATACAGCCTGAACCATTCCATGATTCTGTGACCTCCAGGGATTCAGCCTCCACCACCTCTCTGGGAAACCTGGGCCAGTGATCTATCAATCTAACAGTGACGATTTTTTTTTCCTAAAATCCCATCTACATCTCCCCTCTTCCACGTTTAAACCCATCACCCCTCGTCCTATCACTCCATGCCTTGGGAACAGTTCTTCCCCAGCTTTCTTATCAGCACCTTGCAGGGACTGGAAGGCTGCTGTAAGGTTTCCCTGGAGCCTTCTCTTCTCCAGGATGAACACACCCAACTCTCTCAGCCTGTCTCCATAGGAGAGGTGCTCCAGCACTTGGATCATTTTTGTGGCCTCCTCTGGACGTGCCTCAACAGGTCCATGTCCTTGTGCTGAGGGCTGTTCCTGAGTATGGTAATTAAAACCAGCCTTGCACTGCTTGCTTGGTGGTGCTGAGAATAGTCTGTAGTGGGCAGGGGTTCTCCTTGACAAATTCTGAATCTGATTTATGATGGGTCAGGCTATCAGCAAAACTGGTGACACAGCTTTCCAGTCTGGATTGCTTTGATGAAGAGGTTTTCCTAGGCTTTGAATCCACTTGTATTCCTAAAACTGTGTATTTTCTCCTGCCAGACCTTAAACAATGTCCTAGCAATACATTGCTGAGGGAGACCCAGAAGGAAGAGTGGTGCTTGACTGTGTTGAGTGTCTCGTGCTCGGGGGCACTGAATGACAGACGTTGCTGCATGCCCCACATGATCTGTGGGTGGCGGTGAAAGGGGGAGCCAGGGCTGCCCATCGTAAGGTCTTCATAAGAAGACTCCTCCGAACTCAGCTGTATCCTTGGAGAGCCATGTGTGCATAGCTGGGAGGGTTTTGGAAGCAATGCAGTGCAATGACAGGGAGATGACTGGCAAATATTAATTGGGAGAGTGGCCCATGCCAAGAAATTCCTTGCGATCGTGTTACCTTCTCTTCATGCAAAATATTTACTGAGTTAGAGCAAAATACCACAGCTTAATTTACCGTGACTATGTGGTCATTGTAGAGTGACTTCAAGAGAAGACATAGATGCCTGGCAGCCCTCTGGCATACTGTTGTGTTGCTGCAGTGACAGTGAGGTGGTCAACACACATCCCCTCCGGCTGGAGGAACTGTTTTCGTTCAGATATCTACCTTCTCTTCCCCAGTGTGCTTTGATTTTTGAAATGTAAAAACCTCCCTGTTTTAAAATGTCCTTAGTTTTAGGTTTTCAGTGTCAAAATTCTGAATTTGGTTGGAAATACTGAAATTTGAAGGAGTTGTGTAGGGGCCCATCCACGGAGCATGGTGGTGGAGAGCCACCAGGCAACAGTGGCCTAGAGGTGGTTCTGGTTGGTCTAGAGGTGGTTCAGGTTCTCTTGATAATGACCTTAATTAAGGATGGTAGTTGGATCCTTAGGACATGGTTATCTACCACTTGGAATACTTCTATTTCAGGTTAATTGGAACAAATTACTTGAAAGGTGAAGATGAAATTTAGGATTAGAAGAAATAACAGGAAAAAGAAGACCCAGGAAAAGTACCACTCATCTCCTCTTTTGTTAATGCTTCATGTCCAGAGATTTCTGGGGAAAACCCGCTCCCCGCTGAAAGCAGGGCCGATGTGTCTGTAGAGTAATCACAAACTCGCACATCAGCGTCACTTAACCTCCAGGCGACGCGCGGTCGGTTTTCCTTTTCGCTCTTAAAATTGTTTCCATGTAACGCCCCGAAGCGGCTCTGTGAATTACAGCCCGGCAGAAAGTGACCCAGCGCTTGGCCCGCCTGATTATTCGCTCCAGTCGCTCCAGCCCGGCGTGGCAGCGCGCTTTTCATGTGGCTGCCCATATGCCCCGCACATGGCTGCGCGCTGGCTCCCGGCAGGGTATGTTGTGATCCGCCCGCCCGTGCCAACTCACATATCTAAACGTTTTCATAAGGGGAACCCCTTTGTGTTAGTCATCTGGTTGTCAAACAAGACCTGGCTGCGATCCTGGACCTGGCACTAGATGAAATATGTGCACTTTAAACATTTCATACTTAAACTGATGGGAATGGGCAATTCCTCGGTACGTTTTCTCAAGGTTTTTAAACAATAAATGTCAACCTGAGGGCAAAGGGAGGCAGATTTCAGATTAAAGGGACGGGATTCACTTAACGTCTCGGGATACCACAGCTCCACCGGGTTCCTTAGAACAACCAAGGATAAGCTGTGTCGGACACGACGGGCGCTGGTGTCAGTGGGACTTTTTCCTGTAGTAGTGTGATAGAAAGATTTCAAAAATAGGTTTTTTTAATGGATTCAGAACTTGGCATCTCATAGAGAATCTAGTCATCTTCCAAACAAAGCTAAAAGTTTGTGTTAGAAGACTAATAATGCCAGTCAAAAGAACCTTTCATCCCCAAGATAAGGAAAATATTCCTTTATTTATTTTTCACCCTTAATTACTTTTCCTGTCTTGGTTTAATCTGTAGCACTGAAGTTTGTCAGCACCTATAGCCTTTGCTTTAGGATAGGTATCCTTGAGTGTGAATAAAAGCAATTTTTGTGTAGCATCTCCATGTCATGGCTGCTGCCTGAAGCCTGTTGGCTTTCCTTGAACAAGGGCTGTTCAAACATTCATGTAAATGGCAAAAAAAATCAATTGGGGTCAGTAGTTTGGTATTGCCTATATATACACATTTATGTATCCCTCATGTATAGAGAGAGATAGATGTTCCAGAGCCATACCTCATTCTTCAGGCCTGATGTTCTGTCACTTGGGATAAAAGTTTCTAGTTTCTGTTGTGTCTCCCACTTTGCAGAGAGAAAAGGTCTCAGAAGGAATGATTGTCTCAGAACACTCCTCTTGGTTTTGACTTGGTAAAATTTTAAAACTACTTAAAATGTAAATTTTAGAGTTCACAGCTGAAGTGAGGAATCGTTCCAAGTAAGAAGACAGACCTTCTGTTTGGAAAATTGCTGGTACTTTTTTTTCTAAGTGACTTCATGAAAGATTCTGTGAGTGCTCTCCCGTGGGTTGAGCCAGCACTTCTATGCTGCAGAGATGTTTCTCAGGTGGCTTCCAAGAAGTAGCAAACCACTGAGCCTTGCTGCTCCATCCCTTGGGCAGGGCTGTAGAGCCAGGTTCCCTCAGCCAGAGAGACCTCTGGCTTTTCATGCTTTGCCTTCTTGTCCCTTGCAGCCTTGCAGGCTCATTTTTAGTGTGCAGTTACACCTCTGTAACCGCTGGCACAAGGAGCCCTGCCGTTGTCTTCATGCTGCCTTAGGTAACCTGCTATAACACAAATAATGTTCAGGTTTGTTCTGGTGGTTATGTTATTGTGTTGGCCAGGTGGAGGCAGGGGGATGATGCTCTCAGGCTGCTTTTGAAGCTTTTGGCCCGTTTCAGCCAGGTATGACAGAGAAGGACGGTGACCACTTCGTCCTGAGACCAGGTAGGACAGGACCTAGCCAGTGCTGCAGCTGTAGGAACATTGCCAGTAATACATCAGTCACCAGAATTTTCAGCATTGATGTCAACGTGTTTTCCTTTTGTTTTTGTCTCCTTACTGGAAGGGAATTGCTCCACTTTATTGAAGTTGGTAGCAACTCCAAAAAGATTTCTGTCTGTCTATAGGCCGCTATAGACTAGAAGTCAGCACCAGCAGCCAAAAAGAAGAGCAGAGCTTGCAGGAGCTGCAGCATTGCTTGTCTCTAGAGCCTGTAAAGGTAAACAAATCTTTCAAAAGCCCAGATGATACCAGAGTCATAGGCATCAGCACTAACCTAATCCTGTCCTGGCTTAGGGGTTACAGCAGTAGCTCAGCAATGGCCCTTCGTGATCTCCAGTTCCTCCAGTTACTGGCGCCTGTAGATGTAACTGGACTTGTGTTATCAGCATCCAGCCACAGGTAGGTCTGAGCCCAGCTCCTAACTGATGTATGCAGCTGATCAGCCTTCCTGAGTGAGCTCTGTGAGTGGTTGCAGTTCTACTCCTTGCAGCTAGAGAAACTCTGGAGGAGTGATCCTTCAAGGAATTACTTAGATGAACCCATTCAGTCAGTTGGAGCTGTTCTTAGAGAACTGACATTGAAACTAATTTATTCCCTCCCAGTAAGCTGGACCAGACCTGCTTACCTTCTGGTGGAACATCTGTCTAGCTGGCTCAAAGGGAGACGAAAGGGAAGAGAGAATGGAATTGTGTTATTGAATGGGAGAAGAGTTGGAAACAATCCCTTTTACAGAGAGAGGGGATCTTCTTCCCACCTCACAATTGTTTTTCCCTTTTCTGCCTGTTGCAGTGCAGGGACACACCTGGAACAGCATCTCACAGTAACAAAACTCTCTTCCCAGATCTGCCTGTTGCTGTTTTTTTCCCCAGCATTGCATGCACCATGGTCTGCCCCAGGGTTAAAGATCACAATAACATTTTGTGCAGGTAGCAAAGTACTCCAGGTGTGGCAAGCAGTACATAATTCTCCTTACAGAACGAAGAGATGTCCCATTTTCCAACATGTCAAAGAGTGTTTGCTACTGGCACTTGTTCTAGAGATGAAGGGTCAGTCTGTGAGCACCTCTAGTTCTGGTCCCAGAGAGAGAGCTGAGGGTTATATTCCCAGGATCATGGCTGATCAGCAGTTCTTCACATCGACACAGTAAGAGGAAAGTAGGTATGTGTGTTTAAACCTGTAAGACTTGAAAAACCAACATTCTAAAGGTAGCTTGTAACTTCTTTGGGCTGGTGAATGGCTCAGTGTGCAGCAGGTCAGAAATAACCATGTTATTTGTGCCTGACTGTTCAGCAGTTTCCCTGGAATATTGTCACTTCCAAATATGAGGACACAGCTTTGTCACTGAGTTCCACACAGTTCTGTTGGGGGCAGCTGTCTGTGTAGCTGTAACCCACCTGCCTCTTCACACCGGGGCACAGCCGCCACTGTACCTACCAAATGCAGGTGGGGTGGATGCAGCCACTGCCGTGCTTGCGCAGCACTTCATCTGCACACTGTACCCTCTCCTGGTGGTCCCAGTGGTCTTGAGGGTGGGAAGGCACCTGTGAGGGGAAGCTGGAGGTGGTACAGGTGTCTGTGTTCAGGTAGGTTGTTGGGATTCCCTCTCCTCCTCACCTTGGTACAGCTTTGGCTCACACTGACATCAGTTGATGCCGACAGAGCGAGCAGACGACTCCTGGAGACCCTGCAAGGTGCTTGTGCCAGGTGATGCATTTTCTTCCTGCTTGTGCAATCTATTTCTAGATTTTTTTTTTAATTTATTTTTAAGCTCACTTGTTTGTAGCTTGGTGGGGTCATGTTGCATTTGGGCAGTCAGAAGTTACGGCCTCAAGGCAGGATGTCCAGAAAGGCCGTTGCAAAGCTGCGCAGGGCTGTGTGGGGATACGTCCTCGGGTCTGGTTCGTGCGGGCTCGTTCCTCTGACTCTCACTTTGAATTTGGAAATCAAAGGCATTTTAAAATCTGAGCTCAAACTCATTAAAAAACACGGAATCTCACCTGGTTTCAGCTCTCTGAATCACACGAAACAGTAAATCTCCTGCTCTGGTTTTGATATAAATCTCTAAATCATGGGGTGGGTGTATTTGAAACTTGGCCCAGACCCTCTCTGTCCAGAGTCAGTGTTGCTCCAAAAGTTCTTAACTTCTTTTACCTAAATGTGCTCGTGGATGTGTGGAGTGTCAGGGACACATGGAACATGCCAGATTTCAGGAGAGATTGCAGAGATAGGACCCAGCTTTCAGGTTTGGGATTTTTCTAGCATAGAGCTGTGTCTCGGACACTGAGCCCACCTATCTGATCAAAGACAGACACCTCATTTTAGGGAAAAAAAAAACCCAGACATCCCTTTTGTACTTCTCTGGCAAGGCAGGGCAGTGCAGGGAGCCTCTCCCTGCTGCCCTCCGGTTCCTCCTGGGAGGAACGTGGCTGCCCCTGGGCTTTCCCGGAATTCCCGTCTGCCTGCGGTTTCTGAGCCAGTCCTGCAAAAACGTGTTTTTTTATTGAATGTTATTCTAACCATAAAACTTTTAAGCTGTTCAAATACTTTCCTTTGTACCGTAGACATCTGAGACTATTGGACATTAACAAGTAAATGTACTTCTTTTTTTTGACTGCCTCAATCTGCTAAGTAGTTTTCTTTGGACGGGTCTCCCCTCGTCCTGTACCAGAGGAAACATGACAGTGTCTGGTGTCGTATCTCCTTGGTATCTGTCTCCTCAGATTGTAGATAGAGGCCTGTTTTACTTTGAGTTGGAAAAAGAAACTTTATTTCATGGCAACCTGTTTACTCACCCGAGATCCAGAGGTGTTTGGAGCCAAGAGGTACCGAACCGATTCTCTTTGATTCCCACGTGAAGCCTATAAATCTCTGTGGGAATAGATCATGTGCTTCAGGAGGATTTCAGGAGATGAAAGTCACCTTTTTTTCTATAGTTAATAATGAATGTAGCGACTCCTGCTACCGAAGCTCCATGTCACTGGAGTTTGCGTTATGTGTATGTTTACATTCTCATTTACATTACAGCCTCATGGGAAATTGGCTCCTTGATGAGTTGTGTCCTGTGGTTGCAAATCACAAGGGAGTTTTCTGGCCCCAGGTTGTTTATGTGAGACAGAAAAAGCTGGGGAGGAGCAAGGAGCATTGTTGTGGTTTGGCATGTGAGGAGGTGACCAGACTTTGCTGGTTCTGGGTCTCGTGGAAAGGCTCTGACCAAGCCTGTGCATTAGACACCTGAACCGGTTTGGAGGCACCACAAGGGAGCAACTGGCTTGTCTGATGATTTGAGCTTCCCTAAACTGGGCTCTTTGCCTGGGATTTCTGGAAAGGCAGGACTCTGATGGGGTCAGTTTTCCCCGACCGCTCCGAGCCCAGGCAGCCACGTGTTCCTCTGGAATGTCTTCCCATGTGCGACGCCGTGCATTTTCAGGTTAGCACCTCCTGGGGGGTGCTGAGTAATTTCCAGAAGGAACAAGAGAGCGAGTAATCTCAGGTCATTTCTCTGAGGAGCATCAGTGAGCTGTTATAGACCATTTCCAGTCCTGGAAGAAATGAGATATAAGGCCTTTGCAGCGTTAGCTTTTCATTCCTAACTTACTGTTCAACAGAAGTTCTTGTATGTTGTATTGGAAAACAGTATGTAGCTTGTTACCTCATTTGCATATACAGACTCACCAGTAACCCCTGATAATTCACATATTGCATCTTTGACGCCTCTTGTAGGGAGTGTTTGAATTTTAACCAGCCATTGACGTACTCAACTGCTAACATAAAAACTAGAACTTGTGTCCACATCACGTGAGTGGTGTTTCCTGAGGACTGATTACAACAAGAACCTTAATTCCAAGCCCAGCTATTAGCAGGCGGTAGCCTGTCGCTGCGTAACCCTGATACAAATCCTGACACATAACCCTCACCATTATTTTTCATTGCACAAATGTTAATATTTACCAGGCAGAGCCAATCTCTGAACCTTGGAGGGTAATTTGCAATGTTGGTGGTATGAATTTTAAATAAAAACCTTAACCTTTCACTAATGGAATAACATAAATAGAGCTCATGCTTGAGGTGGGCCAAATTCTTCGTGTTCATGCAGAAATGCAGCTCCCGCGCTGGGCACCGGGTGAGCATGCGGATGGCAGGACCTCGTCTCTCTGAGCAGGGTAATTAATGCAGCTGGGCCGTGATTGTGTGGAGTCACCAGCAGTAATCCTCTGTGCACAAGCTCCCCCTTATGGAAATTAAAAATACTAAACAATGCTGGGTTTTTTTCCCCTCCCGAGTCAGCCAGGAGTAAGAGCTGATTAGCACGAGGCAGCTTCTCAAGCCCGCAGTAGTGTTTGGGACTCGGCCTTGGGTGTTGTAAGGAGCTGGCTTTTGTTCCCTGTGACACCCCTGAGTGATGGTGACGTGTGTATGTGTTCATACTCAAAATGATTTGAGCTGCTTTTGAAGTTGGAATTTCTTTTGGCAGCCTGGCAGTGGGGAGCAGGAAGGAGGCTCTTTGGGTAGCAAGAGGGCCTTGGGTGTCGCGGGGGGAGGTGTAGCTCTAGCCTTCTCTGCCTTATAAGGTGCAGAAACAAGTCATGGGGAGCAAGTAGTTTATTATTGTGGTAGTTTTGTACGTATTTCTGAGGATACTTGACAGTGTGTATTTTGAATTGGACCCTGGTCGTGGAATTTCACCCTCAGAACAGTGTGAAGTTGGAAGTTGTTTGTATGAGATGCTGCCTTCAGGCTCAGGTGGAACCTGGATGTGGTCGGTAATCCTATGTTGTCATGGGGTGCCTTTACTGCATAACAGGTCCTGGTGAAACCGGTGTGAGAGGGATCACATCTCCGTGCTCCCCATGTTCTCACACCCTCTGTTAGTACACCTGAATACCCACTGTAGCCTTCACAGCCCTTTTCACGGCCTCGGTGAGACTGGTGTGATTTCACAGAATCACAGAATGACCAGGTTGGAAAAGACCTTTAAGATCGAGTCCAACCGTCCCTGTCCTCTCCTAACCCATCTCCCTGAGCACCTCATCTCCCATCTGTTAAATCCTTCCAGCGATGGGAACTCCACCTCCTCCCTGGGCAGCCTGTTCCACACCCCCACAGCTCTTTGGGGGAAAAATTTCTTCTGACACCTCATCTGAACCTGTCCTGGTGCAGCTTGAGGCCATTCCCCTTGTCCTGTCCCCTGTCCCTGGGCACAAGAGACCATCGCCCACCTCTCTCCAACCTCCTGTCAGAAAATTGCAGGTAGTGGAAGAGCCACAGTTTGAGCTAATGCCAGTGACCCCACTAATGCTGGGTGCTTTTGCAAGACACCCTGATGCCTCTTGGGAATAATTCTGCTGCAAGAACCTGAACACAAACATTCTTGCTCTTAAAAAAAAACAACTATCATTTGATTTTAACTATTTTGGTGAGGTTTCTTCAACCAATGTCTGAATGTCCCATGGCCCGCTGACATTGGCAAGCATCACGTGCACTCGGGATTTGACACTGGACCTAAGTGTCTGGCTTCAGTCCATCATCTTGTAGGTGTGGGGACACTGCTCAGATTAGTTCTAAACTGTATTAGAGATAGAGTATTAATGACCTCAGATAGTGTTATCAGTAATGATAACGAGGAGGGAAACTCTACTGGAGACATAAACAGGAAAGGTTATCTGGGGACAGGAAAGGTTATCTGGGGCAGCTGAAGGTAGCTCGTTGTGTTCCGTGCGACCCATTTTATGGACTTTCTGGACAGGTAGAATGTTGTGGAGAAGGAGTAGGTGGGAGGGGAAGAAATTCCAGAGGATGTGTGTGACCAGGACACAAGCTGGTTGGCTTTTTCTGCTGTTGGATGTTCTGGCCCCTCTCCTGATGCTCTACCTGGCAGCATCTCTGCAGTGGCATGGATGATGCTCAGTAATTTGGACTGAATGGGAGAGGCAGACTGGATTTTTTTAAGGGAATTCAGGACTGGCATCATTATGATGTGGAAATGAAGAGCATCCCAGTAAGCACTGCTGGTGTAGGAGGGACAGTGCTGCCCACACGGCGTTTGAGAGTGGCGGTGTATTGGAATGTCTCATCAGGGTCCATGAAATGCAGTTGTGTGGAATAGGTTAGTGTGAAAATAAGGTTAAAAGTTGGGTTTGCACCTTTCCTGTGGCTCCAGGGCAGAGTATTCCCAGGGCACATCTCTTCACTCGGGTGAGGAACTGCCCCGCGCACAGGGAATGTCGTGGGCGAGGGCGGGAAGCGGCTGGAGCTCAGCCTGGGAGAGGCCACAGAAACAAGAACAGCCACAGTCTGTGGTGCCTGATGTTGAAGCCTTTCTGGCTTGCAAATAACCACTGGAATTAGACAAGGATTAGGATTTTAAAATATGTTTTGTTGAGTTTAGTTCAATTTACATAAAACTTATGTTCTAGACCTGGTTCTCACCAGCAGACACAAAACCTCTCGGCCTCGTACCGCTGCCGCAGGTAACGCTGAAACGGGGTCTCAGTGGAGGAGGGGAAGGCGATGTAACGCGGCTCGAGCCAAAAGACGTCTAATACATGTCTGGGACTCAGTTCAAGTCTTGGTGGATAATTGCTCTCCTGTAATTCTGCAGCAGTTTCAATGGCTGCCCGTGTCACAGCCTTGTGTGTGATGGAAGGAGAGGGGCTCCTGCGGCAGCAGTTGTTCGCTTCTCCAAACAGGGGCTGAAAAGCCCCTTGAAGTGGTGCCTGCGGCCAAGGGACGGTTGCCAGGGTAGCTGGGGGTTGTAGGTCTCAGGACCTTGGTGCCCAGGAGGGGTTGGCAGGGCAGGACAGGCGATGCCGAGGTGCCCGTCCGTGCCCGGTGCTCAGCTCCAGCAGCATTCAAGTCAGGCTCGTTACGCCTGACATCCTTCCCTCAGCACTAATCATTTTTCCATTTCAACAACGGCTGTTTACAGCAGCTGCTGCCTTATGTTTGGTTTGATCCCCGTCCAGATTTTGCAAGTGATTAAAATGCTGCTAATAAAGATATTTTAACTAGGATTTGCATGTTGACTTGCCTTTTCCAGCTACAAAAGATCTTCCCACCGCTGCTTTTCCTCATCCTCCCCTGCTTGCCTTTTCGGGGGCAGCCTGGTAGATCTCCATCCCCAGGAGTGGAGCGTCGGCTGGCCTTGGCTGTCCTCCCCCGGGAGCCCCGGGGAGGTGTGGGGAACGGCTGGATGCTGGAAGGAATCCCGGTGCCCTTGTATGCGCGCGACGGGGGGATTATCTTACACGCATTCCCTTGTATGTTCCCTTGGTTTACCACATACTCGCCTGAGTTCTGCTGGAGTAGTATAATTGCATTCATATGCTCTAATAGCAACAGCAGTTGCAAACACTTCCAGATAAAGCCCGTGCCGCCGCTGCTTTGATGCAGCCTGCATTCCCAGTAACACCCGGACACTGGAGTTACGGAACAAGAAGAGATTCCTGATGCTTCTTTTTTTTTTTGTCTTATTTATTTGTTTGTTTGTTTATTTATTATATGAAGTCAGCAGGTTTGCAGGATCAGAGGTGGAGGCGTGTGTGATTCCTGTCCTGTGTTTCCCTTGCTGGACCATGTGTTTGCAGAGCCTGGGGTGCATGGTGAAACCGGCTGGGTGCCTGGGTACCAGGAGCACCCCGTCGTGCCTGGTTGGGTTTAAGGATGCCAGGGGCTCGTTGGCAGGAGGAGGAGAGCAGCAGAGGGGGCTCGCACTGAGCCAGCCGCAGTGGCCAGGAGCTGGGGAGAAGGTGTTGTGTAAAGCACGAGCTACTCTGCATTGCACCCAGCCGCCTTCCCTTTCCCACTGCTTTCTCCTCAACCCCTCCCTCCGTGAAGAGAAACTCTCCCTTCTGGACTGGACAGGGGAAACAAAACCAACAACAAAAAAAATCCGCAAAAGGAGCAAATCAAGCCAAAACAAAAGGTGTTTGGGCTGGTGCCAGGGCACAGGGATGGGCTCAGGGATTGGCATCTGGCCGCAAGTCTCGAGCAGCCCAGTCACCTTGGAGGAGGCTGCGTGGGAGTGTGGGAAGTGCACAGTGTGACTCAGGCATTTTTAATTACAGCTACAGGATAAAGCAAAGCTGGTGGTGGGTTTTGTTCAGACCCTCATTCACCCTCGGAGCAGGGGGGTCATTCCCTTGGCTTGCCGGGGTGACCCTGCGTGTGCAGCCGTCACGGGAGCCAGAAGCGTGTTTACTTAGCGAGGGGCAAGGTGCGATTAACGGCGGTGTAAGGACAGGAGGAATGTGCACATCAGATACTGACTCCCATCAGTTGTTGATTTAGTGTTTAAACTGGAGGCTGTGTGGCTTGACAGGCAGAGCAGGGGATGAAGGTTGGGTTTCGGTGGCAGACGATCTGCTCTGTTTCTCTCCCATCTCCTTCCTTCGTGTCCGTCACACCCGTTTAGGTCACGGACCCTTTAATTGCACTCTGTGTATACCCCCAGCCTGGCCTGATGGAGACCTGACTTGAATTATGTCTTGAACTGCTTATCCGGTACTAATTACATTAATAGTAATTGATTTCACTGGGCTTTGGATCAGCCTCTGAAGGAATACATTTGCATCTCATTACTTACCCTGATGGAGCTCTCCATGTGTTCTTTCTGCAGATGATGGGGAGCCCGGACAGGGGCTCATCCAGGGGCCAGTGCCCAGAGAGGTTGTGGAGTCTCCTTCTCTGGAGACATTCAAGACCAATCTGGACACGTTCCTATGTGATCTAGTCTGGGTGATCCTGCTCGGGCAGGAGGTTGGACTGGATGATCTTTCAAGGTCTCTTCCAGCTCCTGACATTCTGTGATTCTGTGACCCCTCGGTGGTGGTCAGTGACGCGGTTCCTGCGGCAGAGCTGGAGCCTCGAGATCTGGCTCCTGGCAGGTCTGTGCTGTGGCACTGATGGACGTTGGTGTCTGCTGAAGCTTTTGTGGCCCCTCTGGAAGTTGTGAGGGAACTGTCCGCCAAAGGATCTTGGCAGTTAACTGGGTCCTTTCCCCTTCCTCGCAGCAGAGGCTCCATCTCTTGAATTCCTTGGTGCACAGTTGCAAACACAGACTACAGCAGACATGCTAGGTTTGCTGCAGCAGGACTTGGGAGGCTGCTGCCTGCCAGCGTTGTTGAAGAGGTCAGTTAATGCAGTATCTCCTTCTTTTTAAAAAAGCCCTGACTCAGTCAACCCAGGTGAGGGATTAGTTGGTTCAAGGAGTGTTTTGTAGACATGGAATTGTTGGGTTGGGTATGTATGCCTGCATTTCTGCTCACCAAAATACCTCAGGAGAGGGAAAAAACCCCGTTCCAGGAGAGATTTTAAGTCCTGGGGGTCACGGGGCCTTTGGGAGTGGAGGTGCTGTAGGTATGTGCATGCAGAGAGCCTTGCAGCCAGCAGGATCGGCTGTTAGTGGCACGGGAAGGCTGGAGGCGGGTCGTGTTCGCTTGGTAGTGTGCATGCAAACACTGCCCTTTGATATCCACACTGGTCCAGGGGGAAAACGTGCTGGAAAAGAACCTTTGATTTCAACATTAGGAAGGAAAATATGTATGTGTGCAGTTCCCAGGGCAGGGCCAAAGTGGGGGACGTTGGGGGTATCAGAAACGAGAGATAAGCAGGGAGCAGAGAAGGAAGGCAGACATACCAAGGCAGAAATACTCAGCTATTTGAAATTTTTCTTTCCCTCAGTCACATCAAGGAGCTACCTTGGAGCCAAGTGATGGTCTGAGCGTGCGTGGGAGGTGTGTAACCTGTAGTGGGGGGAGTAACGAGCAGCAGTGGCCATGGGAGATCCCTGGGCAGCGCTGGGCTGCAGGACTACAAGTGTGAAGAGCAGATACTTGGGTAGGAGGTAAGAGCGGTGAGCAACAGTTAGCTGTTGGGAAGAGGGAGAGTAAACAAGAGCTTCAGTGCATCAAATGAGATTTCTATTATTATATCTCTAACAAGTCATGACCAAGTGAGCATTATTTCCTTTTAGCATTAAAAATCTGCATTTTTACAAAGTTCTGCTTTTGGACACAGCTTTGGTTAGGGTCTGTCCTGGGAACAAGGATCAAACCAGCTATTGAAAGCCTTCTCCTGGCTTTCCTGGGTATGGCTTAGTCAGTGCTTTGTGGACCCAGGGGCATGTAGAATTGATGCCCTGTGATGCCTGTTGTATGTTTAATATCATACTGAGCTCTGTTAAACCTTTGAATATGCCAGTAGCTATCACTAATTAAAGGGTGACTGGGCGGGTGAAAGGTGTCCCAGCACTGATTATGCCGGTGTCTGGACCTGAGACTGCAAAACACACACATTATCCCTCTTGCATGAGGTAAAAACATAAAAACTCTTCCCATCGCCTCTTCCATCTCAGTTTTCAAGTCAGGGTTATTCTGATACAAACCACTGAGGTCCTGCCTGTTTCATGTCCCACAGAAGGTCCAGTAACTCGTTAGCTAACGACCTACTGACCTTGTCACATGACAGTTGCTGGGTAATAACGTTTTGCCCCCCTTACCTCCCGTGTATGTTCCCAGTGATCTCTGTGTACTTCCACACACAGCAAATTTAATTTCACTGCCCTTGGGAGTGCTGGAAGTGAATGAACATCCTTGTTACACAACAGAGGATGCTGAAGGTGGGTAACATCCCCCATTACCCTCGACATTTGTTGCAAAGCACACTACAAAACATGGATTTTTCTGTCCCCATGGCAAACCCTTCTGGCATGGTGCAGATTCAGTGTAGATTCAGTGTGCCAAGCCTGGGATGTTTCCATGCAGGGAATGAAGTCGGTTGTATTCCTGGATTATTTCTGTCTCCCAGCTTTGAGCACTTCTTCCTCTGCCCTCTTCGTTATTCATCATTCAGACAATAAATCATCCTGGTAGTGCGGTTCCTTAGGACCCCTGTGTGCAATATTCTCATGTTGGTGCTAAGTAAGGACTTTCTTTCCCTTAACATTTTCCATTTTTTTAGTGAGAACACTCAGAAGTCTAAATCTGCTGATTCATAGATGTTATTTATTAAGTAAACAGTGCTACTCAGAGGAATTAAAATACTTTATTGACAGATCTATGCTCAGGCAACAGATTTACTGATAATTTAAAGAAAAAATAACATTAATGGGCTTTTATGGTTGAAATGGTCGAAAGAGAGCATAATGATTTAACTGTATAAAGGTTTTCAGTGGTAAAAGATTTTGTCTCAGACAGTTTTGGTTTCAACATTTTGCCAGTTGTACTTAATGTACCAGCTCCTGCCCTGGCTACTCAGGGGATGCACTGCTACAGCTGCCGTGGAAGAGCCCAAACTTTCAAGTCAGCATTGTCATATGCCAGATCCTTGGCAGGCTGTTCCCTGGGTGAGATGTGTAACTCACACTCTCTGTTTGGGACTAAACAACAGTTTCCCCACACTAACCGTGTTGCAGCTTCTGGGCAGGAGTCCTGGCACGAAGCGTGGCAAGGCGTTGAAACCGCTGACACTGCTGCGTGACATACACACAGTTGAGTGATCCACACTCCTTCTGTGGGGTGTAGGGACACAGAGATGATCCAGGGGCTGGAGCACGTCTCCTATGGAGACAGGCTGAGAGAGTTGGCCGTGTTCAACCTGGAGAAGAGAAGGTTTTGGGGGGACCTTATAGCAGCCTTCCAGTCCCTGAAAGGTGCCAATAAGAAAGCAGGGAAAGAACTGTCCCCAAGGCATGTAGTGATAGGACAAGGGGTGATGGGTTTAAACTAGAAAATGAGAGATTTAGGTTGAGTATTAGGAAAAAGTTCTTCACTCTGAGGGTGGTAGATCCCTGGCACAGGTTGCCCAGAGAGCTGGTGGAGGCCCCATCCCTGGAGACATTCAAGGCCAGGGTAGATGGGGCTCTGAGCAACCTGACCATGTGAAGATGTCCCTGCTTACTGCAGGGGTTGGACTGGATGGCCTTTAGAGGTCCCTTCCAACCCAACACATTCTGTGATTCTATATTTGCAGTTTGCTCCTCCCCTCAGACCGCTCATGGGCCGGCGAGAAGGGGACTATGTTCCAGTTGCCCTTTGGCTGTGGTTCCTGACCAGTATAGCAACGTGCCAGCAAAGCACAGGCCGTGTGTGTTGCAAGGCCGTGTCCTGAGTGCACGTTGCTGCGTGCCTGTCAGCCTACTGCCAGCGAGCGCTGTAACCCTCCGTGCGCGCCTGGGGTTTGATGGGAAGCTGTAACTCTATGTTCTCCGTGTGCTGACAGGAGTTCTGCCCCGGTGGGGTGTGATGCGAGCCCACAGCCAGTATTTCATGGTGTGGCCCTCCAGCAGCGAGTGAGTCATTTCCTACCGTCCCGCGGAACTAGACTCTGGGCGTTATGGGCAGCTCCTTCCACCTGGTCACCAGCACCAGGAGGTGGAAGCGTGGGTGGACTTCGATGCCCTCTCCAGGCAGCTTTGGAAGGTGTTCTGGCAGTGTGCTGTACCTCCCTGCATGAATCAGGCTGTGTGCAGCTCAGCTGCAGGCATGGCTTTGGGGCCAAATTTGCCAATTGTTTGCGCTGTCTTGCTGCTGGAGTGTCCCAGAGAGCATCTCTGTACCTCCATCTGTTACCTCCCCAGGGGAAATCCGAGAGCATCCTGCCCTGGCAGTGACCTCCGGACACCCCGGCGTGTGATGTGCAAGACCCGCTCTTGGGGGCACTCCAGGCAAGGAGATGGGTGTCTGGCCCCAGAGTGGCTTTTCAAAATGATCCCAGGGGATTTAGTGTCTGCTGCAGTATCTCTTGCATGCCTTTGGGAGGTGCCTCTAGAGCCCTGTGAAAATTTTACCTGTCTTCATCTGGCTGAGGTGCAGATCATCATGATGTAATCGCCAGGAGAAGGTTTCTGTGGAGTCAGCAACCAGAGGTAGGTATGGGAGGGGAAACACAGTGCTCTGAGATAGAGGGAGGCTGCACATGACAAGTCTTATTTCAGGACAGAAACTCTTCTGTCTGGCACAGACAGGGGATCTTCCCCCAGCCAGCCTGTTGTGATGCAGAAGCATGTCCTTCCTGCAGAGCAGGGTTGTGCATCTTGTCATGTTTCATGGAAAAGAGAGAGATCTTCAGCCTCAGGAGCACCCTTGGTGAGCACTCACTAGGTAGAGCCTCGGGATGCCTACCTGGGACCACTGCCTAGTGGGACACTTCTTTGGAGGCCACAACACCAAGCTCGCCCTGGCCTCAGGTCACCAGCTGTCCTTTGACCAGCAAAGATGAAATGTGGACATCTTCCAGGCGAGCAGATACCTCCTGCCTGGCAGCGAGCTTCTAAATGCCTGTGCCTGGCACAGGACCAGGAGTTGTACGTGATCCTGGACTCTTCCAGGGAGTGTCCTACTATCAGAGTCGAGAGAGAGCACCAGCAGATCCATCTTGGCATTGATGAGCTTCCAGCTCCGTGGGGCAGGCGAGTGTCCTGCGCCCCACGGAGCTGTGTAGGGAGTCAGGTGGGTGGGAGCATCCCCAAGAGCGCTCTGGGTCGTGTGGAGTTGGAGGGTGCCACAGGAGTTGGGTCCTGCTGCCGTGTTACCACGACACCCCCGAGCCACAAGTCGCTGGAGCAGAGCCCTTAGGTAAACCACGTGTGATTATCCAGCGTGATTTACCCTCGCCAGCAGCCTGTGTAATAGTTCATTGTCATCCTGGAAACGTGTGACTTTAAGGGACAGAACAATGCGAAATCTGTTCCTGCGGTGTAAGTCGATTTCCATGTACAAACCCTCGCTACCAGTGTGACGATATATAAGCCTGTAGCTAGTGGAAATCAGATGCTGTTACGAGACTGTGATAGATTTATGCCAGTCGAACAATGGGAGCCTGTTGTTCCGATGATATGATATACGCTGAGAGTTTTCAGACTATATATTTAAATAGAAAACGTTTCAAAGCTCTGATATATGCAATAGAAGACTCATTATACTGTACAGATTTGTACCCTCAATAGTCTGATCTGATTGCGCCTCTACATCATGTACTGCCGTCTGTCAGTGCCTGCTCGGGCGCGGAGCTCGTAACTAATGCTGTGCGCGAAGGAACATCCTGGAGGGGCGTGGGGGGTGTCACACTGACTGACTGGAATGCAGCCTGGGGCTACGAGTGCTGCTGCGGTGAGGGGCGAGTTCGGCAGAGGCCAAAACCACCCCCCCATCCTGTGAGTTGGGATAGGTTTTGGCTCCAGCTTTGGCAGGCACAGACTTTCCTCCCTGTCAGGGCTTGTGACTTTTCAGAGTTCACTGTCCATAGTGCCCGTGGTGCCACCAACCTTCCCGCGCGTCCCCTCGCCGCTGTAATGCTTTAGGCTCAACAACAACCTTGCTAACAAGGAGCATGGGCTCACGCCCCCACCCAGACTGCCGCCCCGCTGAGGGAGGTCGGGGGTGAGCAAGGACCTTGCCCAAAAGCTGGAGCTCTCTTTGATGCTGTTACTGGGAGGTCAGGAAGCTCCGTCCCTGCATGACTGGGTGAAATGCACGCCAGAGCCGGTGACACTGCAGCAGGAGGACGAGCGAGTGTCTGGGGTGTGGTGTCCCATCCCCAACACTCATGACCTTTAGGTAAAATCAGAGCATGAGGCTGCGAGCAGCCAGGGGAGCATATAGAGCATATAGAGCAAAGGCTCTTCTCTGCCACATCCAGAGCAACTGGGGCAGATCAGGCTGCAGGTTTATCCATCCCAGTGTGGACACTGGGACACCGCTGCCCTCCTGCGCTCCCGGCCAGGATCCAGCCTGGGGCTGGCTGGGAAATTCCACAAGGAAAAAAGGGCAAAAAAAGAGAAAGAGAGGAGAAACTGCAGGAGAGCCTCAGGTCATCTCTGCGAGGGTGGGGGGAGATTTTGATGTGGGCAAAAAAGTTCTGCAATTCTTGATTCTTTTTCAATATTTTTAGATAGTGGAAGTGTTGATGACAAAGTATTGTAATTTTTTTAATTCTTTCCAAACACATTGCAGTGTTTCTCGCCTGGCTTTAGCTCAGGAAATCTCTATGGTCTAGAATCAGGGGTATTTTTTGTGTATCTCATTCCGTTTGTGGGTCACTCTCTGAATTTGAAAAATTCCAAGCTACACAGCTTAGCTGCAGGTAGTGAAAGGTCGTTTTTCCTGGTCTGAGCCTGGAGTAGCTTTAATAATTTACTTTCCACTGTGTATTTGCTCCCTTTAATACTTGAGCTACACTTGGCACATTGGGTGGCACAGGGGTCGTGTCTTGTCCCTCTGTTTCTTGGCAGGCAATGCTGACTGTAAAGCTGGTCTGTTGTCCTTCCTTTTAGTGATACATTTTTCCTCTTCTCAAGTAGTGGGACAGGGTCTGCCACTGTGGCTGTGCATCTGTGGGAGTGCAGGGTACCACGGCAATAAATATGGGCTCAAGAGATCGTTGAGCATCGCTCGGGTGCTATAAGGAGAAGCGGTGTTAATGGAAAGGGGAACACGAGTGTCAGGCCTTTTCAAAAAGGTGTTTTCTAGCATTGGTGGGATTTTCAGTTGTATGTTTGATGGTAAAAATAAGCCTCAAAATATATAAAAATTACTTATTTCACTGTGAGCAGGACTCAAATACCTGTAGTGACCAAAAGTGCTGACCTGAAAGTTCCTGTACTCCAAAAGATAAGCAAACCCCCCCAGAATTCATGCTAAGAAGAGTCAGGGGACAAGCTGTCTGGTGTGTAGGAGTCTGATTTGGTACAATAACAGCAGAGACTTAGCACTGGGGTCATGTGTAGCTGAGGGCTGTAAGCACTCCGATTTGTGTCCTCTCCGTATCGGGGTACTGTAGGGTGTGCAGGTGGGAGGCTTGGAGACCACTCTGCAAAGTGTAGGAGACCTGGTGCTTTGCCCAGCAGAAACCACCTTGCAGCATCACAACAGCTGTTCCACATCCCTGCTCACTGAAGTGTCCTGAGTTGCTGGTTTCATGTGGTGGCTGAGCAGCCCCCCAGTGTCCTGCGGGCCAGGGGCTGGCTGGCTCCCGGAGCTCTGGGGGAGGGAAGCTCCTGATGATGCTCCAGCTCATGTGAGTGGTCTGAAGATGGCAGTTTCTGCGTGGAGAAGGAGCTTGTGCCCCCTCACTGTGGTAGGGCTGGCAGAGGCAGGATGGGACCGAGTGGGTTTGTGCAGTTGCTGGATTCAGGAAACATCTTGGACCAGACAGGAGGCTGGAGTTCGGTCGTTGCCCAGCGGAAGGTTGTTAAATGATTCGGCAGAGCGGTGTGGTAAAGCCGTGCAGGTGTTTTGCTGGCTCCACAGTTTCCTTTTCAATTCCTTTTAAAATGTGGCTCTTGTACCAGGCACTTGAATTTCTGCTAAGGTGTTTCCCCAGGCAGCTCTGTGACACTCAGTGTCAAGGGCTGATGCTCCTTGTGGTGAAGCAGGGGCTGTGTATCAGCGTGGAGCTGTTAGCACTGTCCTCGCTTGCTCTAACGTGAGGTGGGACTCCAGCGCGAGAGGAATGCTTGGATCAGGATGGAAAGCGTGGAGCTCGGGTGATGGCTCAGGTCCTCGTCAAGGGCTCATGGAGTGAGAACAGCAGACAGGCCCCATGGCCGTGAGCTGTATCCACATCGGTGGAACAATACGTGCTTGGGCACGGGGTGACCGGGGGAGCAGCCAGCACGGGGCACCGCTCTCGTTGTGTGATGCTGGCTGATGTCATCTCATTTATGACCCCGTGCAGCACCTAGAGCAACCACGCCCGGGCCATGGCAGAGCAGTCATTCTGCCAAAACCATTCTACCGATCGTTTTTATGGCCTTAGAGACTTGTACTGGCAACCTCACGCGACGCAGCGTGAACGAGGTACACGGCGGCTCTGCACCCACCAGGTGGTCTCCACGGTGAATGGGACAGGAGCTCAGCCCTTAATGCCTTTATAATATTGACCATGGCTCAGGGTCTGCTCGGGTGTGGGGCAGTGCCTCTGACATGGAGGACCAGCAGCTCAGGCCTTGCCCTGTCCTCCCTCCTCTGTCTTTTGCTGTAGCAAAGTTCCCAGGGGACACACAGGAGCTGTCTGGGGTGATTTCCCCGTGTTCACCTACAGCAGGAGAGTCCCACCCTAGATAAAGTTCCAGCTGTTGCACAGACTTTCCTTACTGCAGCGCTGGAGCAGCCCCACACTTTTGGACATTACAGCCAGGTGGTGCTTCTCACTGCATGTGGGTTTTCCCTTCAGACCCTCTGCTTTTGTTAAAATCCACCTCTGCATCCAAACCAAGGACCATACATGTTTTCAGAGTATATTTCTTAGTTTATATCCATCTCCAGTTCCCTTCCCTTCCCATGATACTCCACAATACTTTGCCATAGAATTGCTACCAGTGACCTCCCAGATTGCATCCAGGCTGTCACGTGAGGACCTGTAGCAGCTCTTCTCCCTCAGTACTTTTAAATATGTTGAATTACATTCCCTGCTCTGGGAAGCCATCGTGTAAAACACGTCCTAAGGACTGGGCTGTAGTGAAGCAGGGGGAGTAAGAGGTGATGTGGTGGAACAGGACGTGCAGCGGGACGGGCGGACGTTGCCTTCGTCCTTCAAAGTGCCACTGCAGCCTCTGAGCTCTTTCTGATCGTGGGTCCCACACGGCTGTGTGAATCAGCGCTGCCTTGCAACCCTGACTTTGCAGAAACAAAAGCTAGATTTTGTTTATTTTTTTAATTATTTTTTTTTCCAACCAGCTCCTCTTTCACTTGGGAACATGAGAAAGGTTCCCAAAAAACACTCATCAGCCTTCCCAGAGCCGCGTGCGATGGTGAGCCCTGGACCTGTCATCCTGACGTGCATGGATCCTGCTGAAGCAGGGGAAATTTGAGCTCAGCTGGACTGAAAATCTGCCCAACTCCAGGGCTTTAAATGATATTCAGGTCTTGTTCCGCTCACTGTCTCAAGGCCTAAGTGAGACAGGTTATGTGGTTTAAATTCCCTTGCAGCTGGTGGCAGGGAGACCTGGAGGCATGATGTAAAATGTCCTTTTTCTTGCACCTATGTGAAGCAGCTTTAAAAATCAGGCAGGATACTGCCTAGACCTGTGCAGACCCGAGTCTGTTCCCTTTCCCTGTAGGCAGCCACAAAACCAAATAATGGGATGAGAAGAAAAAACCCCACGAGATGATTCTTTTTAATAATTCCTTAAAAAAAAATAGGGATATGACCATGTTCTTCTGTAAGTCTGGGCTGTGACCCGTCCTGCTGTGCTCCTGTGAGATAAGCTGTTCGAACAACTTGCCTTGGATGCTGATTTCTCCCCAAAAGCCTGGGCTTTTGGGTTGGAGGAGATAATATCCTAACCATATGTCTGATGATTGATGCCTCGGTACGCTCGGTGCGCGTGGTGCTCTCTTAAGGGAGCCAACGCTGCTGCGGGTGAGTCAGCAGGATGGGAACGCTCATCTAATCAGTGGGGTTTAGTCAATATTTACTGGTAAGGCAAAACAACTGTTTGCTCTGGGGGGAATATAACATCGTGATGGCTAATTCCTGATACAACAGCTTATGGATAGAATGTTTAGTTAACCCATTAGAGGTTCTACTAACACATTAATACGTTGGTTTCTTTAAAATATCATTTAAATGTGATCAACTGTTAATAATTATTCTCTAGAGGCTTGCCAGTGAGTGATTTTTAATCACCATCAATGATATTTGCATCATCTTAATGATCTGACTGCTTTGTTAACACCTGAGAGAGCATCGTTCATGTGGCCAGGCAAATTCCAGTTAAAGCATGGACTACCTGGAGAGCTCGGGGTCTTTTCCACAGCGTTTAGTCTTGTGGTGACCATACAAACACCCACCCTCTGCAGCTCTTCAGTTGGGTTGGTAATTTCAACTACTGCTGTGACAAAGAAAAGCAGCTGTAGGAAAATATTCAAAGTACAGTTGTCGACCCCAAGCGCCATGGATGTGCTTGACAGTATCAGAGGTGTTGGTTATCCACAGCTCCTTTTCATTCTCACAAGGCTTAGCAAATATTGAGGACCTTGGTAGTTATTGGTCCACTCCTCCATAGCATGTCAGGTGGGAATTTATACATCTTGGGCAGAGACACTAGTGTTTTGTGGTCCTTTCCATCACATCTCTCTCCTTTCGGCACAGGTACGTGTGCCCCATGCACACTGTGTCGATGTGAGAAGGACCTTTCTCCTTCCCTTCTCTCCATTCGGGTGCAAAAGCCATCCTGGTGATGGGGCCCTCCAACCCTGTCTGTGGGAAAGTGAAGCAGCTTATCCCTTCTACAGAGAAGTATAAATCTTGGTTTCAAGGTTATGCCTGGGAATTAATATTAAATGTGAAAACATGCTGGGGTAGCCAACTGTTTTTTGGATCCCTCAGCCTAATCTTGGAATTTTTACAGCCAGTTACTCTCTCCAAAGCATCTTCACGATGTGTCGTGTGCAACTGCAGTGCATGGAGATAGGTACTTTCAGACCCATCCTGAGGATGCTGAAGTGAATCTCCACGTGAAAACGTGGGTGCCCGTCCTCAGTGGGGTTTGTGTACATGAGCACGCGTCACCCGGGTTTGCTGTTGTCTTCTGGATCTGGAGAAACCTCACCGGAGCGCTGCAGAGGAGTGGGTAATTGAGCAAAACAATGGCAAGGCCACAGAAACAAGAAACTTGTGCTCTTGGGGAGCACAAGTCAAGTCATTCTTGTCATCAGACATCCCAGTCACCTGCTGGGATACCTGGGGGAAAAATTAGGGTAGCAAAACACATATTGTTTCTTTTGTTAGAAGTGCCAAGTTCGGTGGAGATGAATTGGCCATCTGTTCCACTCCCAGTGACGTTCTGGCAAGCCGTAAAGCTCGTTTTTATACGTTGCCACTTTCCATCAGCGCTAACAAAAGTCAGAGGGAATTGTTTGGGTTTTCCCTAGAACATTCTTCCTTTTGACAACATGCAACCAAGAGTCCTTTCCACAAGGATTTGTTCTGCCTCTGGCCTCTCCGTGTTTGCACAGGACCTTCAGGTACCTTATCTCTGAGCAAGAGAGTAATCAGACACCTCTTGAGGCTTGAAACTGAAACCTCTCCATGGAGTGCCCAACAAAGGGCTCTTGTCCGAGCAAACACTGTCCATCCTGGTGTCAGCCTTCAGCTGACACAGCCCCTGAGTCTCTCTTGCAGGACAGTCCACGCCTCTCTGTTACAGTTAGGTTCGTGACCTTCCCCCACCGTTTTCCTTTCACGGCACCAATGACACAATAGGGTCATTAGTTACATCCTAATTGACTGCCTCGGGCTGCGGAGGTATCCTCTGACACCGGGTGAGGCTGCGGAATCCCACCGTGTCTGGGTGCTGGAGCTCATCCCATCAAGCGCGTCCGATGCCACACACTCACCTGGGGTGGTTCTGTCAGCGTGGCAGGGTGGAATCCAGCCCCTGCACTGTCTGTCACCCCAGATACATAAATCACGTGCCTCGGATGGTGCTCGTGCTTGTGGTTCTCACCACAGTTGATAGGATGAAGCTCTGGCACATGGACATGTCTCACTGACGTCCCACCATCACCCCAGGCGCTCCAGGGTAGCGACGAGGCTGTCGGGGAGGCAGAGGGGTGGCAAGTTGACTCCAGCCTCTGAGATGTTGAAGCTCCTCACTGGAGAAATGGATTCAGATTTTCCAAATTCCTGTAAATAATTTCAGTAATAATTCTCTTACAAAGCTTTCCCCTCCAGAATGCAGGCCAGCCAGCAGAATTCTCCTGTGTCAGGTTTCTGCATGAGCATCCTTCGAAATTCCATTTTATTAAACAAAATTACACCTTAAAAAGACATTTCTGAGCTTTATAAACTCATTACTGGAGTTTTGCTTCTGGGTTTGATATTCTTTTAATACTGCAGTGAGTGAACAAACCCAGCGCTGCTTGGATTCCGAAACGATTGCTTACTCCTTCTGCACCTAGAGATGAAACTGCATCTCAGGTTTCCCTCCAGATGCTTCTCTCAGATGGATACAAGAAAGGGCCCAGGGAATTGTCTCTTTTAGCAAAACCCCTCATCACTGTCAGGTTTATGTTTTGCTAAAGTCTTTGGGAAGTTTCTGTTCCAGCTCTCTGTCCTCAGCACAGCCTCCCCAAGTCCTGGCTGCGGTCCTTCAGGGCGCCAGCGGTGAGTGATGGGCACACAGCTCTTAAACCTGGCTTCTCAGGGAGAAGCCCTTTGCCCTGACAGGTGCTCTGCAGAGGCTAAAGCCCCTCAAAACCCCACCCTGCCCCATCGTGGTAACCATGATGGCTGTGGCAGAGCGCAGTTTGCCATCCAAAGACTGCAAAATGACATGAGTGACATCACACAGATGTCATATGACAACTGCCAGGCCATTGAATTATGAATTATAAATAATTCCAGGCTTTTTAGATACTTTAATTAGCTCCTGTGTGATTACTGGAGTATGAAATAATTCTCAGGTGCTGGGAAGGAGCTGAGGAGTATTTACTTACCCCTCACACCGCTGTGTGGATTGCTGCTGGCAGGTAACTAAATCCAATAATTACTAGCAGGGAAGGGGCGGGGGGGTGGGCGGAGAGAAATAATAAAGAAAAAAGGCACATCTGGTGTCCTGTGTCCAAAATGATGACAGTGCAGCAGAAGGGAGGGGAAAGAAGGCCTTGGAAACCAGAGGAATTTGAGACACCTCTCCCGTGTCACCTCCCTGCTGTGGGAAGAAGGGGACCGTGCCACCGGCCACGAGCTGTGTGTGCTTTGGGAGAGGTTATCTACAGGCAGCTTGTCTACACAGAAATGAGAGGTGAGCTCCTGCGGCCCAGCCTCTTCCCTTGCAGACTGGTGGCTCTCGTGTCGTCGTTGAGCTTGTCAAGGGTTGGTACTGGCGAAGGGAAGGTGACCGAGCCCCTTCCGCTTAGTAAGGTAAGGTAAAAGGAGACAGGCTCTGATTCTCACTGTGTCTGTCCACAAGCTGTGGGACACCCAAAACTGGCCTGGCATTAATGATATAAAATGTTGTGCTGGAGGGTTGCTGTAGTGCACCAAAACTGCCCCGTTTCGTGTTTCATCCGGAAGGTTTCCTCGGGCTGAGCCCAGCCAGCCGCCTCAGTGCAGATCTGAGCTCACACCCAACACCAATAGCAAAGTCAAGCATAATGGGCGGGGGAGAAAACCTTGTCGAGGAGGAGTGTGTAATCTGGAGCTGTCCTCTCCCATGGTGTCTGTCGGGGCTGTGGCTGAGGCTCTTGGTGCAGGCAGGGCTGGTGGGAGGGAGTTCCCTTTGCTGGAGCCCCCCTGAGCAGCTGCAGAAGTTGCCCTCGCCTTCAGCAGAGGTAGGATGGTGCGTGACACGGCTGGTTCCCATCCCCACACACGTGGTGGCATCCTGGGCAGCACGCTGCCCTGAGTCTGCCTGTCCCTGCCTGTGCCTTCTCCCAGCCGGGGTGAGCCCCAGTGAGTTGGGTGATGGCACCTGGCACCCAGTGTTGTCTCTGCCTCCCGGTAAGCAAACGCAAGGCCCGGAGTGACAGGGTGGAGGCAGCTCTTAACTCTGACGGGCGAGATCGGGAGGTGCAGACAGTTTCCTGTCACTCTTGGGTGAAGTGTGAGGAAACCAACCCCGCACGTTAGTTCTGTCCCCGCATCTCTAGAAGGCAGACCCAGCCCAGGCAGTAAATCACACACGGGCGCAGCACAGATACGCTGTCGGGTTGGGATTTTTCCACTCTGTGCATTTAATGTGACCCAACAGTGTCGCCCCAGTTTCTGCAGATTACAGAGTCCACACTCTCAATCATTTCTATTGCTCCCATAAGGAGAGAATTTTGCTTTATTTCTTTCTCGTGTGCTTGCACCTGCTGTGTTTTATTGTCCTCTTTAACCCCTTCGTGGCTTGGGCATTTTCCCTCTCAAGCTGGCGCGCAGACGCCATTGCCCTTGTGGTGCTGCAGTAGGTCGGGGCTGTCAGATGGCTGGCATGGGAGGGCGCAGCAGGGAGGGAGGAAGAGGAGGGGAGGCAGAGTGGGCACTGTGTGCACTGGTGCCTGTCTGGTAATCCAACCCTGCAGTCTAGAAATGTGGTTTCAATTTTTCCTTCGAAGTGTGTTCCGAGCAGTGTCGCCCATATGCGCTGTGTTCCTCTTTGGCCAGGCACGCGAGTCCTTCTCTGGCAGCCCAGCAGCTGGAGGAATTACATCTTCTGAAAATGGTATTTGACACTTGGTTTGCAAGTTGGAATCATATTTCAAACCGAGGAAGAAGCAGCCTGGGGGTTGGTCACCACATCAGCCTGTTCGTACTCTTTTAGTTGTTTTACCTGCTTCACCATCCCATTGGAAGATCGTTTCAGTAGCCCAAGGTTGACATTGTCTTTTCCAATGAACCTATAATGCTGCACAAACACGTACAAAGATTTGCTTCAGGTGCTCACCTGGTGGCTCCAGCAAGAGGAGACTTGGGTTTGTGTCTGGGCGTCCTTGAGCTGTGGGATCTTGGCTGGGTTTGATGTCCGTTGGAGCTGGGACTCCCTGTGTTCCTGCTGAAGGGTTTGTGTCCTTTGCCACAGGCTCCTGAGGTCCTTGTTTGAGATTTGTATTGTCATCTCTTGTGTGACTCCTCAGAAGGCTTCACTACATTTTGCAAATTTAATTAATGCTCATCCACCTCATCAGGTGATGATCAAGGCATAGAAAGTTTGGTGGGGCTCAGGGTGGTGTGAGCTGTAACCTAGAGTGGAAGTCAGCACGCTGGGGGCTCAGTGCTCCCATTTTACTAACACATTGCACTTCTTCCCGCTTCCTTTCGACGTCACTGGTTTATATTCCCATTGCTTTTCAGTGAAACAGAAGGTTTTCCCAATGTAAAGTTCATTCGTAAGCACTGCAGTGTGAATGCCTGATGGGTGTGGAAATGGGGAGCAATTGTAGAATGGAAATGTTTTCAGGAATTGTTGTGCACCTTCAGTCACCCTTCCCAGCTGTCAATGAGACTCTACACAACGGTCCATGCGAGTCCAGATTGTCAAGCATCACTTTCAGGGTCCTGTTGCTGCAGACCTCGTTTTAATGCATTCACATGTCCGAGACACGGTTGCACATGGTGTGATACCTCTTGGATGTGTGCACCACCCTGTTCTGGTTCCCAGGGACTGTCAGGCATGGAGGACCTGGAGCAGCCTGCCCTGGACAAGCAGAGCTTTGTAGGTGGAGTGTGGACTTCTGAGCCTGTTGTGAGATGGGATCCACAGGCAGGATGATGAGTAGGGACAAAGGGTAAAGAACTGCCCTTGTCTGTCATGTGGAGAGGGATAGAATCAGTGATGAACAGAAGGAATGGGGCAGGCTGTGCAGGAAGGGAGGTCACAGCCTGCATCCAAGGCCTGCAGGCAGGACAAACACTACCCACATGAGATGCTGCTCTGATGGCATGGAAACTTCAGAGATGGCTGGGTCAGCTCTCTGTGCTTCTGGAACATTGCTCAGATCTTCCTCGGATCCAGAACCAAACAGTTTTTGTGGGTTCAGCTTTCCATATCTCTGTGCCCTGTCAGGATTCAGAACCCAGCCCTCCTCTTGCCAGCATGTTTTGGTGGCACTATCATGAACATCCATTGTGTTAACAGTAGGTCTCCAGCCTTGGCCACCACAGATGACACTCCTCTCTTTGCAGGCTCAGCTGCCCCCCGAGAGGTTGCATTGCTGTAACCAGAAGGAAATGGAGGTTTCCTGGGACATGTCTATAGCCCCTCACTGAATTCCCCCACTTAACTTAGTGGCATCTTACCTCTGGCTTCCCCCGGTACCTGTTTTGTTGAAAATCCCCCAGTCCCAGTCTGATGAACCCTTCCTGCTCCCGCTGACTTCAGTGCTGTTCCTGTAGCTCGTCCCAGACCCAGTCAGATCTTTCCAGGGGAGGGTTTAATTCCAGAGCATTCTTCCCGTGTTTCATGCCGTTAGCTCAGAGCGGGTTCCCATCCAGGAGCCGAAGAGCCTGCATTTGTTGGGTTATCCACTGCACTGTTTGTTTCCCTTCCCATCGGGCTTGTCGCAGCGCTCCCGGGGCAGGGAGCTGTGGGCGAGAGGAGCCAGTTACCACATCACCCCTTGCATGAGTCAACCGGTGTTAACGAGCCCATCCTGAAGACCTGCCCGGAACCTCTCTCCCAGGCACAAGTTTCCTTCTGAGTATCCAATATTCCATCGATGGCAAAGGAAAATGATGTCTGCAGAGGTGCTAATTGCTCATGTTTATCAAACATGCAAAGAGGGGGAGGAATTTACAGCTAGGAAACTTCTCTGTGCCCAGCCGCTTCCGAGAAGTTTGCCACGGTGATTTATGGCCCCGCTCACCAGTGAACGCTTCGCGCCGGGCTGGGCTTTGCTTTTAAGTGGCTGAATGTTTAGTATAGAAATGATTGGAAGTGACTAGACTGGTGCATGACTCAGAGGCTGTAATAATGAACAAAACATGCAAATAACCGTTTATGAATGACAAAAGCTGTAACAAATTACTGCGCCGCGGCCCGGCTCTAGGAAAGTTTGGAAGCCGAGAGCAGCCAGGCCGCCTGGGTGAAGGAGGGTAGCGAGGAGCGCTCATCCGGCTGAAGTCTGTGCCTCGGGACCTGCAGCATGGCAGGAGGTGAGAGGAGGGTCATCTGTTGTCAGGCTTTACAGGCGAAGTCAGCAGCGGGAGTCTGATGGTTGTGATGATTCATCCTCCCAGGTCTGGTGTGATGTGAGTCCTCTTTCTCCATGCCACTTGGCTGGCCACTGCCGTCTCAAGGTGATGGCAGCTTTGAATTTAGTTGGAAAAGGATAAGGAATATACACAAAAAAAAGAAACATTTACAAAACTTGAATTTAATTATTATGTATCAGTCTTACTAATACGTACCAAACCAGCATCCTTCATCTGCAGGCATCACCTAGAGCCTGGCTGAAGCATGTACCTACCCTCTAGACTGAGGATACAGTCCCCAGACACAACTACCAAACTCTGCTTTGACTGCTGCTGTCTCAAAAGCGTTCCCAGTGCAAATACACAGCAGGAGGAGGCCAGGGACTTCTTGCTGCAGGAAAGGTCAGGAAAACTCCATTTGGCCACCGAATGTTGCTGCCAGAGGTGCAAAGGAGAAACACATTTGCAAGTCCCTCAGACAAGGAAGGTATTAATAGCTCTTTTTAATACGTGGAAATGTGTTCAAGCCATCTTAGTGTCATAAAACTAACGCCGCAGTTGCTTGTAATCCCGGAGAAATGCTGAGGGCCCTGTCCTTGGCTAGTTACCCAGAAGGCTGTGAGGAGTGTTGGGCAGATGCTCTCGCTGGGCGTTGCTGATCTGCAGGTTAATGGACTGGTGATGGGTGGTGGGGGCTGCCCTGTGCACGACTCCCACAGCCCTGCCTTGTTGCTGCTGGCTCTGTGGGGCGCAGCCAAGCCCAGCTGTGACTCAGGTCACACCTCTGGGAAAGTGTGTTTAAAAAGGGACAAAACCACTGCTCAGGCAGGGCAAGAAGGAAAAGCGAGCACCTGTTTTAACAGGCAAGGAATTAAATGACTTCTCGCCCAGTCGAGCCCAGTTTGCCCATGACAGTAACGTGTGAGGGACCTCCCTGTCTTTGTGTCAGCCCCCGATCCAGGGTCAGGGTCCTCCACGTTGTTTTCTGCACAGCAAACACAGCCAACAAAGAGAGCAAATGTCCAGTGGGTCCTTCCAGGACTTACTCTAAGTACAGAAGAATAAAGGATCATCGTGCTTGGCGCTGGTGCTGGAGAGCACAGGCTAATTCAGGGATTTACAGCTTTCCTGGGATCCTTGGGAAAACCACCTCTGTCTACCTGCACCACATGATTCCTTGTTAGTGCTCTAGAAGGGGATGTTAGTAGAGGAAAGGGCCCAGAGGAGGATTTAATCACAAGTTTTCCAGGGTTTTCCAGTAGCCTCTGAGCAGGGAAATTGTATTATTCAGCAAATTAGTGGGTTAGTGACTTTGAATACCACAGTTGTGCTCTGGCACTGTCACCCTCCTTCCCTCTAGTGACAGTAAAATTATAACTAACTCCTTTAGTTGCAGAAGCAAGTGCATATGTTTCCAGGTCATTCTGTGATCATTGTGTTGGGAAACAAAACACTTGTTTTCCAAGCAAGGTACAGTGCTGGGCCAGTGGTAAACTTGGTTTTCAAGCTTAAAAGACAACATTGGCTCATGCAAATCTGCAGACTGAGGCTCAGGGGATTCCAGCAACCCTCTCGGAGCATAGCAGGTAACAATGTCAAATACTGACTGAGAAATGATTTTTAGAAAAGGTGGCAAATATGACACCAAGTGAGAAAGGGAGAAACAGTATTTTGGTTGTTCTTCAAGGATTTCTTTTCCTCCATCTCGTGCCATGGGTAATAGATGGTAATGGTGCTGTGTGCAAGTAGTGGCGCTGGCAGGCAAGCCCGCTTAGCTTTGCTGGCATAATTGTACCTGGCATCACCTTTTTGCAGTCCTCTTACACAGATGAAATGGCAGAGACTGGGAAAGGAAAACAGTTGAGTTACATTGCAGCACGGCAGCCGGAGTCCTTACAGGAGCCAAGTCCTGCACATCACTAAGTGTCCCAGTTCTTCTGGGTGCCAAGGTGATGTGTAATGTCCAGGACCTCTTTGCCTGTCAAGAGCAGCTGACTCAGAAGAATCACATAAGGGAGCCACGTCTTCTCCAGCTGGTGAGGACTGGAGAAGCCCAAGTCTAAAAGGCAAGGACTGGAAAAAGGGTGAGGACTGGAAGCCCAAGTCCAAAAGCCTTGAGCCAGCAGCATCTTCTCAGCACTGTGAGTTGTGCTGGGGGTGGGATGCCCACAAGCTGAGATGTGGGACTCATTGCTTCACCTCATTGGAAATCCCAGAGCATCCAGTGCCATCAGTGCAGCCGTGTCCTGCCACACGCAGTGTTTTCCCTTGTGTCGGGATGGGCCTTGGGCAATGCTGGGTGCTGATGGCTGATAGAGCCAAAGAATTGCAACGTAGCATTTCCTGTTGTCTGGGAACACCCTGTGTTAGTTACAGTCCCATACTATCAAGGTAATGATGTAAGGGACTGCAAAAAGCACAGTCCTACCGTGTGGAACATGTTTCTCCTGAAAGCCGTGCTACCCAGAGAGGCCGCGTCCTCCTCCGCTCCCCCAGGGGACCTGGCGCTAGTAGTGTTTAACTGAACGCTGAAAACCCAGTTGTGGGGTTTGTAGCTCACGTGCTTCTCTAAAAGGTTATCAAGTGGGAGGTGTGATGTGGTATTGGTGACTTCTAGCACAGCTCCTCTTGGATGCCTGGAGATGGCCCTGCAGAGGGATGTCAGGTCTGGTTCATTCAGCCCTGGCCAGGAGCTGTGCCACACCTCTGCCTGTGCTGAGCACACGTGTGGTGTAGCCTGGCCTTCATCTCTGCTGTACATAAAGCTCTAGGGAGCTCTTCCATGGCTTTGCTTGAGTCATTCCTCGGTTAACCTCCTGCAGTATCCTTCTTGTTCTCCAGGCTCCCCAGGCTGCCCTGTGGCTTCTATCCAGAGGTAAAAGCTGACTGGATCACCATGGGCCAGGGCATCAGACGGGCTTGTGAGGTTTGGTGGATGCCATGCAAAGGGCAGTGTGGTTGGTTTGAGACCGTCTGGGGCCAGATTTGGGTCCCTGCACCCTCATCCTCTGCATTTTGTTCCTCGTGTGCTCCCTCCTGTTGCTGCTGGGAAGCAACTGCTCCCCCAAGGATGGGTCTGGCAGTCTAGGCAGGGAAAGAGGTGACTCTCTCTGCACAGAGAGTCCATCACAAATGGAGGAACAGCAATACTTGTCCTTCTGGGAATTATCTTAAGACACTTGCAGTAAGGAGGATTTCTTGGGACTGGTTGTGCGAAGCCCTGCCTGACTGACAGCAGGGAGGCAAAGGACAATGCTCAACCCTCTCTTCTCTGGCACAAATCTGAGTGGTTCTGTGGCACGAATGGAGAAGACTTGTGGGATTGGGAGGTGGAAGATGCCTCTTAGGTCATCTTGACCACACTCCTGCCAGTGAGAGACTTTCCCTGAGAATGTCAGTGGGTCACGTTGTAGAACAACACAAGGAGCAGGACTGTGCTCCTCCTGGGGGAGGCTGTTCCCAAACCTAATGACTTCTGCTCTTGGGTAACTTCCCTTGTCTCAGAGCTTTCTCTGACACTTCTTTTAACGAGCTTTTGCCTTAGTGCTATGATACTTGCCTGATTTTCACTGATTGTCAGATTGGGATCAGGGTAGGTCCAGACCTATCTGCTCAAGCGTCCGCTTGCCGGCCAGCCGTGCACGTCAGCGTTAGAGATGATGCGAGGCGCAGAGCGCAGCCCAAGTGCAGAGTAGGGTGAGATCCAACTGTGAAGTCCAAACTGTCGTGCCAATGGACCGCAGAGGCTCCGGCCGTAAGTACATATTGCTGGCAGGACAACAGCAGTGAGAAAAAACAATCCCTGAGCAGTAAATATGGGCAAAGCTCTTGATATAATGGAAAAATACAGATGCGTCTGCGTGAGAGTCTGAGGCCTCTCGGCAAGAGCTTTTCCTACCCCCACGTTTCCTGTTAGTGTGGCTTTCCTAGAAACGGATCCCGTCCTTGTCAGAGGGCTCATCTGGGGCCTCTGGCTCTGCTGCCTTCCCCTCACCTGCTCGGGTGCCCGTTGGGTCCTGGACCTGCAGCACTCAGCGTTGTCCCCAGCCCTCGTTAAAGGCCGTGTGAAATGAGCCGTGCAAGGAAGCGCACGGAGCTGCTCGCTGCCTTCCGTGTGCGTTTATTGAGCGGGGTCGTTTGGGGTCCAGCTCTGAGGACAATCTTCTGTGTGTTGTTTATCTGTTGTCTGGCTTTTTATGTGACATGGTTCCTTAGGGTAGGGCAGAGCTGGTGTTTCTGACATCGCTTGGCTGAAAGATGCTGGTCTTTAAACACTTCTGAAAGTCTTTGTTTGGCAAATTATTCTAGCAAAACAATTGGGACTTGAAAAAAAATATATTGAAGTACTCCAAATATTAAAAACATTTTTGGAACATTTTTTATTTCTTTCACCTGGGATTTTTGGGGGAAAACTGCACATTGGCAAGAGCTCTCTGGGTTTGAAAATCACCAACCGTTTCAAAGTATCTTCGGCCGTTCTTCCTTCCTCCAATTGACCTTTGAACCATTTGGTTGATTCCAGCCAAGCTGGAGAGAGGAGTAGAAGTCATGGGGGTGCTTTCTCAGTTCATCGGAACAGAGCACAGCTGGAGGACCCACCAGGGAGCCCAGAAGGAGTAGAAGGTACCAAGAGAGCAGACATGGCTGTGGTCAGTGGCACGGTGGTGGGCTTTAGAGAAGTCTCCCTGGGTTGCATCGCTTCACTGCTGCGTTTCCCTTCTTGGCTTCCCTTTTGATGCCTGTTGAACCAGAGGGCAAACTCTTCTGGTCAGAGGCATCCTCAGCACCCAGTTTCATGGCTTCCCATTGCAGACGACAGTGACATTAGAGTCCTGATCTGTTCTCCTACAGCAGGGATCTGCTTGGTTTCTCTACTGGTTTTCTTTTTGCTACTGGTAATTCAAAAAGATGCTTCCCCAGAATTCCCTAAATGATGGATCTGTCCCTGTCAGGATTTCATTCCCGGCTCCTTTCTGAACACATCTCTCTGTTGGGCTGGTAACGCTCATCTGTACGCAACTCTCCTTACGTTTTGGCAGAGTTGGGAATTTCAGCAGCAATAAATTTCAGTGGACAGAATTAAGTAAGAAGACAGCTTTCTGGAATGGAGAGCAAGGCTTTTTTTGGTGGGGTTTTTTGTTTGGCTTTTTCAGATACATCATTATGAACTCTCACCTGGGACTGCTTTTACATGGAAAAAGGTATCACGTGCCTAAATGCCTGTAGACTGCCCTGGAACTGAAAGTAGGTTTCTGCTCTAGTCATATTTCTCAGTTGTCTCTCCCTGGAAGGAGCTCTCAAGATCAGCCTTTGACTTGTCATACTTTTATTTCCCCAGGCTTTTCTATGCAATTAACACAATATTTAGCATGTCATGCACAGTAAACACTGGGAATATACATGAAGCAGCCATTTCTCACTTTTGCCTGGCACCCAGAGGGCATTATTTGTGGGTACTGCTGGCTGGACCCACTCTGTAGGGATTACACTGATCTGTGGCAGCAGCAGAGCCATCCCTCCTGCACCCCAAGCCGGAGCAGTGTCACACCTTTTGCTTCCCAGTCTTCCTTCAGGTGATCTTTCCCATGACACCCTACACATCCTTGTGCACTGGGCAGAGAAGTAAATGCTGTGGGCAGCTTTTTAATTCCCCTGACAAAGCTTGAGACAGCACCTACTGCATCAAATAGCTCCTACCATGAGACCCTCCGGGCTCTGCCCTCATCCAGTTTACAGTGGCCAGCCATGGGTCACCTCCCTCTCCCCGGGGAGCCCCTTCCCTGCTCCAGCAGATCTGACCAGTAGGAATGTTTTCCAGATGTGCAGCCTGAGCTTGCCCCCATCCTGCATTGCCCCTGGCTGTGCCCAGTTGCTTTGAGTATGGTTTTCACCTAAGATGCATTTAAGCGAAGTGTTGCAGCTTGGTAGGGCTGGAGGAGAGACTTCCACCCATTCTGAAATGAATTAATGGCTGATGGAGATTAAAAAACCCCTTGAGAGGAATTGCTGTCCGTGAGGAAGGATCCTTCCCAAGGACTGGGAAGCAGTTGGAGACTAGCCCTTCTTCCCTTACAGAAACTCCACTTGCCTGGCTCTGAAGTCCACTGGGAAAGCAGACACCCACAGTGACTCAGCACATCTCCTGGGCTTCGTCCTTGCTTTTCATTCTGTGCCCCACTGGATTGTCACACAAGAACCAGTACAGATGCTCTGACATCATCGGAGCTATGCTGACTCACACTGGGGTCCTGCATCTCTGTTAAGAGGCTGTTCGTGGTCCTTAAATGCTGGGCAGCCTCTGGAGACCACCTGCATTTTGTATCCAATGTAACACGTCTGGTTTTTTATGTCATTCTTCTGGTTTGGCCCAGAGGTGCAGCACAATGATTGTCATCATCTGTGTGTGGAGTTTTGCCAATTATTTCTTTTTTCTGGGCTGTGGTGTCCTGTGTGCTGTCCCTGGGGGGGTAAGGAGGTGGCCTGGTTTGAGATATGGGTTCCTGTCCTGGTCTCTCTATCTGCTGGCTCCCCTTCTGGTTCCCTTTAAAAGGAACCCAGGACATCAGTCCTGCCTTGCCAGGTGCTGTCCAGCCTGCTGGCGCTGGGCGTACCGCTTGCTTGTGTCTGGGGGTCACATGCAAACCTGATGATTTCTGCTTTGGGCTGGGAAATAATCCCACTGGGTTGGCCCTTCCAGCAGAGGACTGCAGCGTGCCAGCAGTGGCATGGCAGGTTTGTGGGCAGAGGAGGAGCATGAAGGTGACAACCCTGCCTTGCGTGCGGGATAGCAAGTAGAGGGGCATTTGAGAAGCTTCTCGTGGTTGACCTGAGTGCTGAAGGGTGGCCTGAGGAGCTTCTTGCCCCCGAGGAAGGGCTTTGCTTTCCCTGATCTTGTATTCATCCCAAGTCATCTTTAATCTCATCAGCATATTTAATTAAGCGTTATCCAAAAACAAGTATCTATTTTTTCATCTGAGGACACTGAATCTGCGGCTCTATGGGAAGAAAATGGTTGTTTGGTTTTTTTTTTAGTCCACCTAAAAAATTACCCTCTGAAGAAGAGCAAACTGTGTGCTGGAAGGCGAGGACAGGGCAGGCACAGAGGCTGTGACGCAATACCCAGGAGCTCCACTGCACGTCTGCAGGCTGCATCTGCAGACAGCGGCGGCGCAAACAACAGCCCGGCTCCTCCTGTGATATGTGGAGTGCAATTACGGGGTGAAATACGAAGCTGGTATCTTAATATCTTAACGATACTGAATTTATTTTCAAAGTTAAGCTGCGCGGAATGAGCCATTTATCAGTGGGCCATATGGAAAGGCACTTATCTCACACACCACCCCCCCACCCCTGGTCCCAGGTGTGCTTCTCTGGCAGGAACAAATCACACACAGCATTTGGAAGAGAACTGAAATTCCAGATGCGCAGTTTTAAAAGATGCGTTTGCAAAACTCAAGTAAAGCCAAATTCTGCAATATGTTATTTTTCTGCAGCTTCGGTGAAGTTAATGAGGTTCCATGGGGGTAACTGACACAAAATCCAGCTCAGGGGAACCCCTTTTTTACTGTGTTACTCCACTTTCATGCCAGCATTAATTTCTAGCCCGTCACGGGGAAAAGATCTCAACCCAACGTGTCTACTGCGCTTTATGTCCTATTTATAAACACGCAGCGAGACAGCGGTGAGGAGGAGTGTTCACATTGACATTGCTGCCCAGTGATGATGGTGAAAGGAATATCCACCTCTCTGCTGAGCTTCTGGAGGCCCTGGACATGAGAAAGGTGCAGTTAGTTTTCCCTGGTCACCACAGTACCTGGTGCCTGCAGCAAAGCAAACCTCTCCCAGGAGAACTGCTGGGTAAATTCTTAGTACCAAGGTGAGAGGTCGTGTCTGTCTTGTTACCTGTGAAATTAGAAATCAGAGAGGGGAGTTAAGTAAAATCTGATGAAAGCAAATCTGGAAAATAACTTTGAAAATATCAAGGAATTATCAAGAAACTATTTCTTTCCACCAGGAACTGCAGTTGTGGTGGGGTCTGAAGTTCACCCTGTGTGCAGGTCCCTTGCAGTGCTGTCTGCCCCCAGACGTGCTGGTTTGCAGCAACCACCTGAGGTGGGTTGATTGGAAAACTGGGGTGAAGCTGTAGAGAGCTTCCAGAGTACAGCCCCTGGGAAGCACTGGGAAGGAATGGGGGACAGCCAGGCTAGGGGTGCAGCTGAGAGCTGCGGTGGGCACTCCAGCTGCAGAGGGTATATTTGCTCACGGATGCTGAGCAGAGCTCCTGGATGGATCACACAGTGCTCCAATGATCCAGTGCTCCAATCCAGTGATCAACCTCCGATCTCGGCAGCGGAAGGAATCGAGGCCGTAAGTGGGGTGGGGGGGGCAGTGGCTATGTGATTCAGTGCAATAGGAGCACACTGCTAGATAAAATCAGTTTGATGCTCAGGCCCCTGAACCTTCATGAATGTATTGGGAGTTTGTATTTGTCTGGGATGGGTCTGGCTCTCTGCAAACCAAGTGTTTCTCGAGGTCTCAGAATCCCAGACTGGTCTGGGTTGGAAGGGACCCCAAGGATCATCGAGTTCCAACCCCCTGACACAGGCAGGGTCAACAACCTCCAGGCCTGCAGCTAGACAAGGTTGCCCAGGGCCCCATCCATCTGGTGGCTGCCACAGGCTTGGGGCCTTTGGTGCACACTGGCAGCAGGGCTTCCAGCTTTGTGGCCTGTGGGATCCCTGTGGGAGCATCCCACCTGAGCCAGCTCGTGGGCAGTGAGCAGGATCGGTTGGGGGTTTCCCTCAGAGCTGTGCTGCTGCCTCTGAACAAGAGGCTGTGGTTGCTGCTGGTGCAGTAGGGCCTGGCTGTGTGATCTATTAGAGGAGTTTGTAGAGTGGAAGTGAACAGATGTGGGTTTTCCCTCTGGTTTGGATGCTGAATTCCTGTGTTAGGGCAGTTTAACCCACAACTTTTTGACCTCCTGTCTCACAAAGTGTTTGTGAGCTCTTGTGGTTGTGCCCGGGGGAATGATGGTACAGAGCATTGAAACCCTTTTGGTTCATTCACTTCTGTTAGTGAGACCAGGTAGATCAATGACTTTTACCTTTGCTGATTGACTTTAATTCAAAATACTCAAATCTGTGTCTATTATGATAAAATAATCTATAGTCAAGGCTTGTGACAGTGTTGGAAGTGGTGCTGCGGGTAGGGTGTTTTTGTATAGGTGCCTGACTTGCTGGGTTGTTGGTGGCTTTCTTATGATGCTGGTGACTTAGTGGAGTGGCATAAACTAAAGAGAGAGGACAGCAGAGGAGGATGATGGTGTCACTAGTTGCTGGAGAGGAGTGGTGAGCTGGTGCCTGCAGCTGAAATTGGGATTTGCCTTTTGCATCCTCTCCTGGAGACAAACCTGCCTTGGTCACCATCACAAACCAAACACCCACCTAGGCTGTGCGGTTTGGGTCACCTTCATCCCTGCTCAGGTTAATCACCGCTGAACAGCGCAGGTGACTGTTGTTCAACAGGTATGAGCAAGTTCCTGCAGAGAGGCTGAGGAGTAACTTGTGTTTGAGGTACCCTGAAACATCTGCCTCTTGGGCCAGATGGTGGGGAGGCCTCCAGGTGCTGATACTCAGCAAAGTGAGATGCCTGACAGGCTGTGTATCCTCACCATACCAAGATACAATGGAAGTTGATGTCCAACTGCCTTTGAGCCATTCCAAATTCCCAGCACCATTGTATTTATGAGGCTGCACTGTGCTTACAGAGGCACCACGCAGGCTCTCCACGAGCTCCCTCCCGTCCAGAGCCATCTAGCAATATTCCGACTGGATTATATGTGGAAGAACAAGCTTTGCTCTTGGCAGGGTTTATTAGTTTTGGCACCATGCAAAAACTGGTTTTGGTTTCAACTCCAGCTGTTGGGTGTGTGTGAAGATGAGCGACAACACAGACTGTCGGGGCGGTGCAGGCCAGGCCCGGGGGCTCTTGATGCTGTCAGGCCTGACACTCAATGAGGCCACATTATATCGGTAGAAATAGGGTTTAAGGAGGAGAGTTGGCTGGGTTCTGGTCTGATCATCTCTACCAAAGCAGTAGAAGTGGAAAGGAGATCTGCCCCTGCCACGTTCCCCGTGGCTCGGGGGCTCTCGTGGCCATGTCTTGGTACACGGACAGTCCCGATGGCTGCTGGTCTTTCACTCATTTTTTAAGTTTCCCTGATTCTGAAAAAAAAAATAAATCCCTTTCCTGAGCCAGCTGAAAAATCTTCCACTTTTTCTCTTTGTTTGGTTTTTTTGTTTCTTACACATAGTGTAGCCTGGAGACGGCGAGTGACTGATTCCCAAAGAAAAATATCTCTGTTGCCCAGGCCCATAATTTATAGAATGGCTTTTCTGACCAGTTGCGTTTTCCATTTAATATATTTTCTGTTTTTCAAATCTCCCCCTTCAAAGCGGAAATGCAGCGTTCCTCGGAGCTGGGATGGGGGAACGCTGCTGAGAGCTCAATTTAAAGGTCAGGGGCCTGGGGGACAGGGTGTTCCTTTGCTTTCTGCTCTGAAATAGGCTGAAGACAAAGGTGAAGAGAGAAAGGGGAGGTGAGGGCCGCGCGGTCGTAAACAGCGCTGCGCGTGCAGTCGCAGGCCTGCGCCTCATGCTGTACATCACCACGGTGGGCTCATTACTGGTCGCTCGAAGCATTCCTGAACCGCCATTTCCCAAAAATCATCTGTTCTCGGGTACAAAAACAAATGAAGTCAGCCTTGCCGTTTCCCCGCAGTGCTTTCCCCTGGAAGAAGAAGCCGGCCGTGGGGCAGGTGGCCAGCTGACATCCCGTGGCAAGGGTTCTCCGGGCACGCTCAGCTATATATTATGTGAATCATGCGCGGCTGGGAGCCGGGTGCTGCGCCGTGTCGCGCCGCTCTACGCCAGCCAGGGCTGATGTGGAAGGAGCGGTGGTAGGAGGGCTGTGAAGCTGTGTCTGACAGCATGTAGCCTGTGCTCCTGCTCAGGGCTGTGGATTTTCTCCGCTCCATGCCTGAGGTGTGGAAAAGCAGCTGAAAAGCAGAACAAGAATATTTGCCGCTCTCCAACTTGCCAGCTTGGGCGTCATTTACGCTCAAGCCAAGGTGCTGGAGAGCTGATTGTCTGATAAGTTCAGACACATCTGATAAAGGGTGTAAACTCAGGGAACTCTCTTCATGTTGATGGACTAGTTTATACGATACCCTTTTTACAGGCGATGCTGTAACGAGGCATTGCATAGCTTAAGCTAATTAAAACTAAGGCCATCTGGCCTTCTTCATCTGCATGGGCTTGGATCCACGCTCTGGGAGAGGGCACCTGCCTTGGCTGTACTCTAGGGCAAAGCATGTTCCTCCTCAGAAAGCATGACACCTTTGCAGAGACCTCACAGTTGCCCAGCCCAAAGGATGGCAGCCACTGGAGACCTGGCTGCAGATATGTGGCCAAGGCACACGCTGAGATGAGGTTCTCCAGCTCCTGGCTCTCGCTTCTCAGCCTGTTCCTGCATCTGTGTCTGGTGATGGTTTAACACTCAGCATTTCAGTGAGAACTGGGACTCTGCTTCATTTTAGTGTCCTCTGAAAGCCAAAGCAAGGCTCAGGTCTGAGAATGAGACTTGGGGCTGGTTGGGAGGTGGAAAACCATCTTCAGAGTTGGGGCAGGAGGGTTTCCCACAGCAGCCTTCCACTCTGCCCAAGCTCCCAGTTAGTGTGGGGCTGTTAGGCCAGTTCTGCACTGGATCCTTACGGTCCAAAAGCCTCATCGTAGTTGGGAAATAAAACAGAAGGAAATTACTGGGTTTTTCCCTGTATGAAAAATGTAGAAGAAAGCAATATATTTTGTAGTTATTAAACTTACATTTTTTTTAGAAAGGGAAAAATACTGTAATTAAATTAACCTTTTCAGATTGAAAAAACAACATTTGAATACTTATGATACAGTTGTACATGCCACCTGGGAGATGTTCTTCAGGAAGGTGCAGTATTTCTTTTAAGAGTGTCTGCTGTCTCTTGACCAGCCCGGCTCGTGGTGTATTGCTCTAGAGCAGAGCTTTCTGATCTCTCTTCCAAAAGTTAATGTGTGTGTGTGTGTACATATACATATACACACACACACATTACATATAC
>VXBZ01003786.1:366795-462548 GCA_013399135.1 Heliornis fulica
TGTGTGTGTGTGTGTGTGTGTGTGTGTGTGTGTGTGGCTGATTCAGGTAATGGTCTTTGAGTGTCACTTTGACGGGCTGTTAATTACAAACCATTTTGCAGGTGATTTTGGAGAAGGTTTCTCCAGAGGGTGAATCCTTTTTGGATTCTGCATTGAGACTTGATGAACGTGCTAAGAAACTGTGTCAGTTTAGGTTGAGAATAGGGAGTTTTATTTAAATGTAGGAGGGAGATCAGCCCTCCTAGGTGGGATCACAGATCTGCTGAGCTCGGTTTCTGGTCTGTGGTGGTATCAGGTCTTTTCAGAGGAAATAGATGTCAGAAGGTTTTTCTGAGTACTAACAGAGGCACCGACCATTCATCCCTCTGACAAATTACGAAGTCGCTATGATCGAGTGGATTACAAATAGGACTGGAGACTCCTGAGTTCTCCTTCTGGCTCCGTCCCTGACTTTCTTCTGTGACCTTAAGCAAATCATTTGAACTCCTCCGAGCCAGATTCATTGCTCCTGTAATTCCATTTGATATAGTAAATGAGGAAATGTATGACCCTATATATCTTAATTTTCCTATCTGTAAACGTGGGTGAATGCTTTTGGTGTGTAATTATTACCCACGGGTCCTGAGATGTTTCTAATCTTTGCAGCCCTTTGATGTGAGCAAGCCTGTTTGTTGATACATGGAGTATCTGTGTAGTGAGAAGCTTTAGAAAAGTTTTAACCTTTCATCCAAGAGTGGGTGGAAAAACATTGTATGTATATTACATATGTTTAATCTTGTTTTCTGCTTTCTTTTAAGTGTAAGAATTTGCCTATCATTTTTTGGCCAGCAATTACCTGTGTTCCATGGAAAGACCTGAGTGCTTCTAGAACTTTGATTTATTAAAAATAACAAAAGGTTGTTCTGAATATTAAAAAAAAAACCAAACAAAAAAAACAACTTTAAGAAAATCACTTAGGCTGCAGAACCCTGGTTATCTACACAACTCTGATCAATGACTGGTGATGGAGGAGGGTCATGTCCATGTTGTGCTCTGTGCACACCATGTGCTTTACGGACTGACTGCAAGGCATTTCAATTATTCTCAGTTCTCTTTTCTGGTGGGAAGATAGTTGGTGTTTGTTTTTTGCTAGAAACCTCTTGCTGTCATCTCTGTCCTGTTTTGGATTCACATATTGGCTGGGTGCACCTGTACCGGTAGGTCAGCTCTAGACAGAGTTGGGTGGTGGTGCTGTTGGGATGCCCGGGCTCTTTGGGGTTGTTGGTGCCCCCATGGCATCGTGAAACTGCACCTAGGGCTTGTCAAGGGTGTGCTGGTAGTTGAGCTAACATCCAGAATCTCTCTTGCTGGGACTGCACCTGCCCTATGCAGGCAAGTTCCCTATTGGAACATAGAGTCACCATGGCTTATGTTGATGTATGTGAAGAAAGAGTTGCTGGAAGGCTGTTGAGAAATGTCCTGAATCTCATTGTTCAGAAACAAAAACCTTTCTGAAAAGAGTTAGTTACTGAAAAAGGCCACTATTTACAGGAGATGGATGGGGTAACTGTGTAGATGTGGCTGCTTAGGCTTGTGGTGTTCAAGCTCCTTGCTAGGGACCTGAGTGGTGGTAATAGCTGGTGGTAATGGCTGGTGCATAGAGATGTGGCTTGGTGGGGTGATGGGGAAGGTAGACACAGTCTCATGAGGCTTTACTTCTCTCTCAAGCTTCCCAAAGAATACATTGCATGAGAAGTCATTTATCCTATCTGTTTGCCTGGGGTGGAAAATATCTCCATGCAGTTGCACAGTGCTTACTACAATGAGGCTTGGAACTCAATTAAACAATCTAGATAAAGAAAGAATGCTACAGGTGACTGTAGTAGTGCTGTGGGGATGGAGACCATGTCTGAACCATGCTTGTGGTGTAAGATGGGCTGACCGGAGTCTTTCCTCTGTCTTGGAGCATGTCGTCGCACTGAGGGTGGTACTGCCTTTCATGCCCTGAAGATCAGAAGTGGGAAAGAGACTTATTAAGTCATTAATTTTGTTGGCTTTTGACAGAGTTATTCCAGGTGCCATGCTCTCACTGGAGCCTCATCCTGTCTAGTTTTCCATAACTCAAACCCTGGTGCTTCTGCTACCTTTTACTTGGAAAAACTCTTTCAGCATCTAACAGATATCCTGGGTAGGAAACTCCAGACTGGTGGAGTCCAGGAACTGTTGCATGTGATTCCTTGAGCCATCCAGAACAGTTCCACCTCTGTCTTGGGTGGCTGTGCAGGTGAAATTACTCGTGCTCGCTAAACCGAGCTCTTCAGTCACTGTTGTGGCCCAGGCCCTTTCTTGTTTCATCTTTTCGTGTGTCACCCCCCTGGTCCAGAGGTTCCCCTGTAGCTGTCAGGAGCCATCAAGCAAAGAAGGACAGAGGGGGACAGGTCTTCATATACACTAAGCCCCTTTTTATATTTGACTGATTGAAAAGGGTCCTTAAAAATTAGTGTTTTGTGCTGTTTCTCCAATGCCAATTTATGGAGGGAGCATTTTCACAAAGTCCAGTAACCACCATTTAACATTTCAGCTAAATCCCCGCTGCCCAAATTCATGTGCTCATCAACAAACCTGTTCTCTTTTCCTTTTACCCCTAACACACATATTCTCATTCCTCAGCGCTGCAAAGGAGAGTTCTGAAGATTAATAAAAAAAAAAATAATCTAAACCAAACCAGGTTTTGAGTGGTCAGAGACTGTTAGAACACCAGGAATGTTGGGTTTTTCCTTTCCTGTGGTCCATCAATCCAAGATCCTGCAGTGCAGCCTGTGAGCTCTCATAGCTGGCACAGGTACTGGATTTGCTGTGATGGGTCATAGAATCACAGAGTCCCCTGGGTTGGAAGAGGCCTTTAATTCATAGAGCCTGACCCTGCCTAGTCCACCTCTAGATCATGTCCTTCAGTGCATCATCTACACTCAAACCTCTACAGGGATGGTGACTCCACCACTGCCCTGGGCAGCCTGTTCCAACGCCTGACAACCCTTTCAGGACAGAAATTCTTCATGTGTCCAACCTCAGTCTCCCCAGACAGTGCTGCAGCTCTGTCCATGCCAGCTGCTTTTTGCAGCTTTTGACAGATCACTGGAACAGGCTGCCCAGGGAGGGTGTGGAGTCTCCTTCTCTGGAGATATTCGAGACCCGTCTGGACGCCGACCTGTGTGACCTGCTCTAGGGAACCTGCTCTGGCAGGGGGTTGGACTTGATGATCGCTGGAGGTCCCTTCCAACCCCTACAATTCTGTGAATCTGTGATGCCACTGTGGGTTTTTCCTGTGGTTATTTGGAGATGAGACATGTATATGTGTGTATATATGTTTATACATAGGACACATAGGGCACTACCCCAGGGAAATGTTACTGAACTCGAGCAGTAACCCAAAAATTAATATAGAGTGAGTTCCTGGTGTATGCTGGGGACAGGGACAAACAGACCACGTGGTTTTGTCTCTCTCTGGTCAAAAGCTCATCTTCAGCTCTGTGTCGTGTGACATTCCCTTCACAGCCCCTTCAGTCTAGAGAACTGCTGCTCCTGTCCTGCTTGACCTGCTCCTACATACAGACCTGGCTGACGGAGCCGTGGCAGAGGAGCCCCGTGGAAGCTCTGTGGTGGAGCCGTGGGCTGGCTGAGTGTCCTGGTCTGCGTGCAGGGCTGGTTGTTTCTCCCCTGTAGAGCCACGTGTGTGCTGCAAGGGGCCAGCGAGCACTTAAGCACTATTACAGGTGTAATTAGGCAGAAAGCCGAGCACTAATTTGAAGCGCTGTGCTGGAGGTGAGGCTGCAGAGGTTTGGTCCTTTGCCCTTCCAAAGGCTGGCTGGGAACACTGGGAAACAGCTGCGGTTCCCAGGGATTCATTTTGCTTCCCAGCTTGGATTCACACTGATTTGCCTGATGTTTGAGCGGTGACATCCTTACAGCTGGCGCTGCACACCACGTGTTGGGGCTCGAGGCATCCCTGTGCCGGTGGGTTAGTGCTGTACCAAGGGTTTATCACCACAGAGGTTTGCAAAGATCAATAGTGGGTGCAAAAACTGTTGACCTTTAGGATGGTCGTTTATGGCTCATTTATATGAGAGTGTCTCATCCCATCAGAGCCGAGCAGCGAGGCTGGTGTAGACAGTTATATCCACTGGGCTCATGTCATGAACATTTAGCATCAACTTCTCATGAATAATATCTGTAATGAGCCTTAAAATTAGTCATTAAGTGCTTCTGCTATCAAATTGGTTTTTAAAAGTAACCTCATTGCAGATTGCCCAGCAGAACCTGAAGAAACTGCCTCTGCAGAAGGGCGTTTACTGAGACCTCTGCAGCAATTAATCCCCAATTAAAATTTCTAGAGCCAAGTTCTGATTTCCAACAAGGAAAGGAAAGCTGCAGCTGCGATTTCAGCGTGATGGGGATGGTGCCTGCACCAGCTTTGCCTTCTGATCCTTAATAAAAACCCACCTGCTCGCCTGTGAGAGTTAAAATACAGAGATCTGCAGGCTGGTGAGAGCTCTGAGCACGGTCCAGCGGCGGAGGTGGGCGCACGGCCCAACCCGTGCCCTCACGTGTGCACCGGCACGTGGGAGATGACGACTGGGTGATTTTAGTTCCAAACTATGTGGACTTGGAAGCAATGGCACTTTCTTTCATGCATCTTTTATCTGGGAGTTGGCGCGTTGTGTTGTGCATAGAAATGAAGAAGATGACTTGGGGCTCTCTTCTGTCGTCACTTGCGTGGAGTGTAACTCAATATTTTGTTTATTTATGGGAAAATTCTTTTCTGCAGCTCCACAAAGATTGTGTGAGAGCAGAGGAAGCCTGAGGAAGGAGAGGGCCAGCCTTCTCCACCCCAGAGTGAGAGCACTGAAAAAACAAAACCTGGCACCCCGGCTGCGGCTGACTGAAGGCATCTTTCATTTGTGCGTTGAAGCCAGCGAGTCCCTGGCCTCATCCCTCCCAGCCTGCCCTCAGCATGGGCCAGCGCGCAGCCAAGCGCGGGCCCCAGGACAATAAACCACGTGTGCAGGAATAACTCTGCTCTATCAGAAGCCAGTGGCAATTAAAACATCTTGTTTGGATCTGATGATTGCAGCACATCTCTCGCTCTTGGCTTTAACAGTTGTCTGGGGGTTTGAGTGGGTGCAAGAGATAGAACCCGTCATTCTCGCATTCTCTTTGTACCCCCCAAAACACGGCCCATAAGAGGCTGAGCTCCATGGCTGTGGAATGCTGGTGGTGATTGGATTCCCTTGCCATAACACATCCTTCCCCCTGTGCGGCTGGGAGCGCCTGCCCCGCACAGGGACGGCCCCGTCGTGAGGACGAGGTCTGCACCCAGCCTCTCTGGGCAGGAGGGTGTAGGTAAGGATGGTAAGTAGGTAAGGATGATGGGTTTTCCAGGTGGTTAGATTATATTTCTAGGCACAAATCTGGGCTGTTAATGGTCTTTGAGTGTCGCTTTGGCAGACCAGCAGTGACAGAGCACTTGGCAAATCCTGACGCCTTTATGTCATTGCTTCTAATGTTGTTTGAGGATTCAGACGTAAGCTTGGGGGCATGAAAAGTTTTGGCTTGGTAAAAAGGCTAATAGGGACAAGTCACAAAATCTCAAGCTGAAGAGGGAATGTTGACTCTATAAAGAAAGAAAAATGTTTATTTAAGAAAGACTCTGCTTGTCTGAGAGGAGCTCAGGGAATCGAACAAGAAGGGCTCAAAGCCATGAAGTAAATCATGACGTGGCCACAGCAAGGACAAAGGAGTCCCTGACGTTGCTCCCTCTGCCTGCCACACTGCTGCCTTCACTCATAGAGACTGTCACAGCCACCAGAAGAACGCTGCCATACCCCTTGCCATGTTTTAGCAAGGAGAAGCAAGTTTTCATTTCTCACTAGCCCAATCCTATAAACCCTGGGGGCCAAGGTTCTTTCACTAATGAAATAACCAAATTGACCAGGTGTCAGAAATCCCAACAGCCTGAGCAAAACCATCAGCCAACACCATTTTCAGGCCAGCAGGTCCATCCAGATGACCTGTGCATTGTCCCCCGGGGATCTGTGTGTTGATGGCTTGTCCCATTGCAGTGGCCATCACTCCCGTGGAGCAGCACTCGGGTAATCTCGTGTGTTGAGGACATGAGTGTACACTACTTTGGTGCTGTCAGCATAACTCTCATGGCAGGGACCTGGATGCTGAAGTGTCTAATTCCTTGAAGAGTTTGGCTTTTATTCTGTACACCACTTATCCTGAGAGGTCTTACTACCAGGGAGGCTCAAAACCACTGAAAGGCAAATTGTACAGAATATTTTTGTCCCAACCTGACTCTAAACAATTTTCATCCATTGAGTTTTGTGAAGTACATTCCTATCACCACCTCCAGTTAAGGGTTTAAGAGGAAAAAGCAAATCTGGCTATAGAGGAAGACAAACACCAGCCTGCATGTCCTTGGTTTGCTGCCCTGCAGATTCTCCCACTTTCTCATTGTTCTCGTTACTCCTCCCCGTATTTGAAAGGGATGACTCAAATCTCCAGGATGTTTGAAGAGTCCATAGCATAATTGAAGGACATCAAGGTCGTGTCTGATTATAAATGGCTAAATGTGGGGTTTTCTTTTTAACTGAAGAGATATTCTGACTACTGTCTCCAGCAGCAAAGACAGGATAGTGCGTCCTGGATGCTGGTTTTATTCTCGATGAGATGTGGAAAATCTCAACATCCTCTCTCTGGATGAGCAGTGGAAACAAATGCTGATATTGGCAGATGTGGACTCAATGTTTTAATTAAAGACAGAAGTTCCAATTTTGTTACACTGAAGTCTTAATGATTTAGGGGTCTCTTACTGGACGTCATGCCCGGGACACGTAGTGCTGCTAAGCCTCTTTGCATCTGGGACACAGGAGAAGTTATTCACTCTGTCTCTGCTTGGCTTTTCCCACCTGTGCATCGAGATTCCTGCTGCTTGTCAAACCCTTGTAATGCTGAGCCATCAGTAAAAGACTTTGAGTAAAAAGAGAGAGAATCTAAGGAAGAATTCCATCTGGGAATCCATGTGTGCTGCTAGAGGTTCTTGTCTCGGAGGGGGGCCAGGGTTGACCAAGGAGTTTGAAGCCTGGGGAAGGTGTCAGGACCTGTTTATCACAAAAGATCACAAAGGAAGTAGATGATATTGCAAAAAAGAAAATTATTTTGGGGAAGCCAGAGTTGTGTGGTGTATTGGAAGATGTCAGGATGCAGGTAACTTACTGAAGGTGCCAGAAGGAGTAAAGGAGGCATTTCCAAATTCTGTGGAGGATTTCAGTGATTCTCAGTTGGTTATTTGTCCTCCTCTGGATCTCCAGTGAGGAGCTGAGTTCCTTGGTGCTGATCTAGCTCCTGTGCTCATGGAAGGCAAAACTCTGTTCACATTACTGTGATGAAACCAAATCCTTGGGAGAAAAGTGCCATTTCTTCAGTTGCTCACTTAGGGTTTTGACATCACTGCAGCATCCTCCATCAGTACTGTTTACTTTTTTATTTGTTTGAGACCTACCTTTGTGCCCAGGACAGGTTTGTGAAGTAGGTGGGAATCAGACTTAAGCTTTATGGAGTTGTCTAAACAAATTGGTGGGACCAAATTCGTCTTCGTTTGGGTTACGGTTACCGGGCTGTGATCCTAACAAGTGTTTGCGTACTTATGCTTTGGCTTTTTAAAACAGTGGGTTTGTCTCCACATTGGGCTTTTCCCAGACTCCTCCCTGGTCTCCACGTGTCCCACGTGTCAAGGAGTGTAACACTCAGCACATGGGCACACCTCTGGGTGTTTCTTACCTCCCTTGCCATGTGATGGTACTTGGGTTTTGACACCCGTGTGACGGCACAGAGGGTCGTGCGCCATGGCATCCCGATCTGTGGAGTAGCCTTGGATGGGACATGGGATGTGGGTGTCTGGGCATCCCTCCTGATATCCTGAGAGGGGTGGCACCTTCTGTGGTTATTTCTCAGCCATTGCTGTGCCTTGATTTTTTCTGGACCAATATATGTCAGTAATTTTAGATGAGTTCACTGCAGTCCAGGAGCATCAGCAGAGCTCTTTCATCCTGGCTATCGGATGCACAGCAGGGAATAAATTTGCAGTTGGGTCTCCTGTCTCCTGGGTGACAACTGTGACTGTGGAGCAGCTGGTTATTCTAGAAACTGCCTTTATTTTCTCAATAGTGAGAAATCTCACAGTGAATCTTAAAAAAACCCAGACACATTAGAAGTTATATTAAAACTGGCAATTAGCTGATTCTACTTTGATTAATTCATGTTTTCCAGTGAAAATTATTTAATGAAAACTGATATTGTCTCTTCTTTAAATTATTTTATTCTATATGAATTTGAACTACAAACTGTCTACAGAGGAAATTGTCAGGCTAAACCGAGGATGCAGTAATTCCTACTGGGCCTGTTAGACAGAGAGAAGTGATGCGCAGTGCCGGGGGTGTACGTACAGCACCCTGGGTGAGCGACCCGTGCCCCAGGGAGTGTGTATTTGCCTGCCTCCAGCTCTGGACAGTGGGCCCACAGCTCTTGGAAAGGCATTGTGAGAAGAACCAGACCGGTATTAGTAAATAGGTTTAATAATATGGAGTAATAAGGAGAAGGTTTCACTTTGCACACCTGCCTTGTGGAGCTTCTTTTTTCACAGACAAACCCCTGGCAGGCTAAACTTTCCCTTTTTCCAGCTGCAAACCAGACTCTGTCAGTGCAAACCCTGAACACTTTGATCTGGCAGTGCTGCCCATGCATTATGTGGGAGCTTTGCCACACACTTGCTTTTATTTCTCTACGGGCAGGACTTGTGAGGGCAAGTTCCTTGTGCCACGAAGCACCCGTAACCAGGACGGGTGCACTACTGGGGGTGGAGGTACATGGACCCTGATAGGATGTGGATGCTCGAGGTTTGAAGGTGAGGGGTTGGCACATGCCCAGGTGCCCAGGCTGTCTTTCTTGGCAGCCCTGGGGATAAAGAAAAAGCCATCTGAGATCCTTCCTGCAGTCTGCATTCCTTGTCTTACCCCAGTCCTGGCTTGTTCATGCCACTGAGCCTGCACAGGGCAAGACCACACAGGTTAAACCTCCTGATTACAGTGGAGAGAAAAGCTCTTCAAACAAAGTGACTTGGGCTGATGGGTTCCTTTCTCGCTCTCTGAGAGCTCTTTCTCAGACAGCCAAGGAGGTGCCTTGGTGGGACCGACACAAGGGGTCTTTTGGGGGTGGGCAGAAAGGTGGTGGGGAAAGGAACAAGCCCTGAGAAGTCTCCCTGCCTCTCCCCCCTATAAAACTTCACCCAGCTCCTCCAACGCCTCAGCACATTTTTGTACGAGTGTGTTTCTCCTTTCCACCCTCTCCCCAACTTCTGCTGCTGCAAAAAAAGATAATTATAACCCATCCCTTTTCATATTGGTCTGGGGGTTTCTGCAGCTCTGGGTGTATGGGGAGGAGTTGAAGGAAACTTCCTCAGCAGGCTCTGTGCACACGAGGCGTTAGGAAGTGTGGAGGGCACGGGCACACTGGTCGGAAGCCGAGATGGTCTCTTGTCGCTGAGAATTCTCTTCCAGACTCGTGCAGTTGAGAACATTGCTTGGGTTTTTCAACTAATTTGTCTGCTGTTCGCTGTTTACTCAGGAATCCACTTTAAAATACTATGTGGTAATATAATTGACTGAAGAACTGTAATGTAACCAGAAAATGAATCAGAAGGAATTATTTTACAAACCCACCACTTAACCGCGAGCCAGTGGCAATCCGCAGTGGCCCTTTCATCTGCTTATCTTCATTACAGCACGGGAGATACTGTCTGCTCTGCCAGGCTTTTCCTAGCCCCACGTTCACAAACCTTCCCCCTTCCATTTTACTCCCTTTTTTTTCCTTGAGCAAAACGTAGCTTTCTGCTAATAACCATAACCTCTTTTAATAAAGAAAACAAATAATCATTTGATGCTGATGAATAAATCAAGGTCCTGGCAATCCTTACGCTATTCGTGTATCGAGGAGCCGGAGAGGAAGGGACCAGGCAGATGGGAGCAATTTGACTTGGTCCTAAGCTCAGCTTAACACAGCATCCCTCCTATAAACAAAGTGATGCTGATCTCTCAGCCAGTCTTTCCCTTGGCTTTGCTGTCCCATGGCACCCAGCACCTTCTCCGCGGTGAGAAGCGCCGGGAGCTGCCTGTGCCAGCCAGCCTCGTCGTTCCCAGGCACTGAGGCATCTCTGGTAACAGCCTTTGCTTGGGAAATCCGGGCTTCACTGAAAAGGGGCAGGATGTTCATGTTCTGGAAAGAGTTTTTCCAGCTCTGGACATTATTCGTGGTAGAGATTCTTTCCCTTTATTTTCATGTTCTCAGGAGAACATGAAAATAAAGGGAAAGAATCTTTAGTATCAGCAGAAGTATTCAGTGTGGCTGCTGGAGTGGTTCTCTTAATTGGAAAACACGTGCAGAATGTACAGTTTAAGTCACAAATTATCACGAAAATCGATACATGGACTTAATTTAATTTAAGGCAGGCAGGTTCAGCTTCACTCTGTATCTAAGTTGAGAGAGTTTTAAATTACATTTGCATGCTGCCTGTTACTGATGGTGTCCTGGGTGTATTATTCTGGGCAATTCATCAACACTGTGAACACAATTGAAGTCAAATATATTTTCCTTTAAAATCAAAAATCCATTTTCTTTGCCCTTAATTGCACCACTCTTTCCATACCTGTTCTTCTGGCCCATGCCTGAAGTGTTTCAGGGTCCAGCCACCCGTCTTGTGTCTTGTGAGACCACCCTTACAAGAAACCACAGCTGAATTTGTTCCCTGTTCACGCCACCGCTTGAATTCTGCCGTGGGGCCATTCCAACCCATCATAGCTAAAGCCACCTGAAATTGTGAAAAAAATTGTGGGTTTTTTTTTTTTTTAATCCAGAATAAAGGCTAAAGGTCCAGTGTCAGTGTAAGATTTGGAATTACTCTATGTCATGAACCAGCAAATTGTTTATCGAGGCTCAGTTACTGAGATTCATCAGTTTCTGTAAGCTCTGCAGGTTTCCATGAGGTGTTGATCCCGAGCACACCAAGGTGTGCTCGGGATCAACACCTCGTGGAAACCTGCAACAGTGCACAGTTTGCATCAGCCTCTCAATGGGAGAGGAAAGCGACGTGGCAGTGGGAAGGCGCCGGGTGTTCCTGAGCTGCTCAGTGTGTGTACGTACCATTTGCTAAGTAGTAAAAGCCGTTTGCTGATGTCTTGCCATCTGCCTTTGTTACTTCAGCCCACTCAGCGAGACACCGCAGCAGCCGCTTTATTGGGCGCGTTGTGTCCACTGTAAATCACGCGCTGAACAGCCGCGCACCGTGTTCACTCGGTGTCTGTGACAGAGGCTGAGGACACCCAGCTTTGTTGTCCTGGAAAGGCTCTGGGTCTTGTGGATTTAGCATTTTTCTGTGGATCTTGCTCTGTTTTCCAGATTTTGAACATCTTAACTTCCATAGCTCACTTGGTTGCCAACAGTACCATAGGTTCTTAATGTCAGTCAACCCACCGCTGTCTTCCCGAGTTGGGACCAGCAAACATGAGAGCACCAAGAGGTGTGAACTTCCCCCCTTTGCTGACTGTTAACTTCAAAGTCAGCGTGGCCCTCTCCAACAGTATGTCCAACAGATGCACTGGTTGTCCAGCCCCATATGGACACACCAAATGTTCCTTCCACCGGAGTGGACATTCCAGAGGAAATTGCTGCTGGAGACATGGTCTGGTGGCAGGAATGAGGCAAGAGGCTGGGCCAGCCTGGCTGAGGCCAGGAGTGATACTCTTTTCGAGTGGCAGGTTCCAACTTTATAAGCTGTCTCCAGTAATTCCTCTGGCAAACTACCAGTTCTGACCATTTTTTTCCAGATTCCATAGGGTTGTTGCTAAAATTGCTGAGCAATTTTTACTCATCTGCATCCAATATTGAAAACTGTAACAAGTCGTGGGATATTCCCCCCACCTCAAGGCAGAGAGAGGAGAGGAGAGGATTTTCCGACACATTTTCCTCTCTTTTTCTGTAGAAATAAGGACAGACATCGACTGTTTAAAGCAGATCCAAAAAGTCTTTGCAGTATGTAGGTACAGATTAGCTTATGAACGATGCCAAAAGCACAAATCATGTGTTCTTCCTTCCGTTACGCTCCTGTCTGGTCCTTGCCATGGAAAGTGTGCTTGTGTTGCTTGCACATCAGGTGCCCAGTGCCAGCAAGCAACTGTACCACCAGTGTGTGCCTTAGAACTCACTTGATGTATCAAGATAATTTCTAATTATCGTCCCAAACATCGCTGTGGATTTTGCCCCAGGGTGTGTCTTTCCACATCTTCCATTTCCCTCACCCAGATGCTGTGTAGGCATTTCCAACCTGCTGCTTTTGCCCTCCCCTTCTTGTCCATCATCCTAGAAATAAATCAGAAGCCCAAGAAGTTCCAGTACAAACTCTCCATCTCCCACTTTACATCTTCTCTGCTTCTTGCCTGTCTCAGAATCAGGAGCTCCAGCTTATTGTCCTCATCTACGATGCAGTTTTGTTCTCAGTGTTTGTTCTCCCTTGGGCAGAGGGAGACATTCCCACATCCCCAGCCTTTCTCCTTCACTCCTCAGTTTTCTCCAGGTATTTACTTCGAAGGCTCCGTATGCATTTTGAGTTCCTCTTCATCCTGGGCATTGTGTAGGCAGTTCCAGCTTCTTGTTGCACAGTCTCCATATCTTTAGGGATCACTTTGTAGCTGACACTCAAAGATCACCACCGTTCATGATCTGCCCTTGGACTCAGCCCTTGGTCTGGCCATGTTCCCGCTGTAGGTCTGTGTATTTACCCCTCTGAGCACCACAGTGGTTTCTCCCTGCAGAACATCTTTGTGGTAGAGATGCTGCCCATCATATGCACAACTGAACTGTGGTCCATCGATGTTGGGATCTTTTCTCCTTGTCTCCAGAGAAGGACACTGCAGCCTTTCCCACCTCTGACGGCAGGAAGTCACTTTCCTTCAGTGTTAATGAACATTTTAACGATGTTAATCAGTGCAGTGTGTGACAGCCTGCAGCAGGGACTAGTGTCACTCCTGTTGTTCCCTTGTCCTTTCTGATCTCCTTGTCATTCATGTCTTCCTAAACCAAGTCAAGCCAAGACTTGGACGCTCTCCTTCCCTTCAGCGCCGACAGAGCACAGCCTTTCCCTGGGACGGCTGTAACCGTGGGGTGCAGGGTTAGGGTGCCGTGGGTTGTGTGTTGCTCCCTCAGACGCGTTGGCCCACCGGTTGGAGGAGAGGAAGGAGGTTGTTGTGCAGGAGAGGGATGTGGTGGGGGAGCAGAGGCTCCTGCCTCTGGCTGCCTCCTCTCCTGGCAGTGCCGTCACCAGCGTTGGGTGCTTGGGGAGTTCCCTGGAGTGCTGAACAAAACCCCTCCTGCAGAAAGCAGCGGGAGCTTGGGTAGCCAGGAGTTCCTGGTGGCTGGATCCCACAGAACCAATGTTGTGTTCTGGCTCTTAGCACACCTTGTTGTTATCGGTGGAGGTTAAAGGGCAGGAAGATCATAGCCTGATTTTACAGACCTGAGAGCACCGGCAGTCTGGCAGTTAAGAAATGTCTCTTGACGTAGAGTCCCTTTCCCCACTTACAGCCACCCTCCAGTCCTTCTCCCAGCTGCTTTTCTGCTTCACCAAGAGCAGCAGAGTTCAGAGGGGGGGTCAGGAAGCATCAGGTGGAATGGGGACGTGTCCAGCCGGAGCAGCCTCGTCTTCCTGAAGTTGTTCTCTTAGGAGTTGGCTGTGTAATTTCTCCCTCCTCTCTCTTGACGGTTATTACGATCTCTGTTCGGTGTTTATAATGACGGTGTTTACTAATAGTGTGGTGACATGCCACTGCCAAGCCTCTTCTGCTAGCAATAAAAACAGGGAAAATTGATATTTATGGAGGCTCGGGGGCCGGCCGGGCTGTAGCTCTTGATTTTTATTATAGCTGACTGCAGACTTCTCAGACACGAGAGTCTGTATCTCATTGTGGAGAGCTGGTTTCCATTTCAGTCTGGGTCCCATTCTTGGGGTTTGGTTTGCATTCTCGGAGGTTAGCCATGTGTGGATCCACACAAACATACACGTGGTTCATGTCTGGAGCTTTCACTTGTGGTATTTAAACCTTCACCTATTTGAAATGTCTCTGGAAGGGGATGAGAGGAACTACAGTGTTCCTCTTCCTAACGGATGAGTATGTTGTATGGCAACAAGCTGTCTAACAAAGCTAGTTTGAATTAATTTCCATGCTCTGCTGAGCTCACCAGCACGAGAGGGAGCTATGTGAGGGAAGAACACTGCAGGAGATGTGCATCAGCACTGCTCGCGCTGCGTGTCTCCCGCGGCTGTGCGGAGGACCCCGATTGGCGTTAGCCCAGCACATCTTCCCCAACCTCAGCTGCTGCCTGGAGATGCCTTCCTGGCATCCCCTGAGGTTTTCAGGTGCATGTTTGGAGAGACTTTGCAGGGGTTCCCAGTCAGTGGAAGAGAGATTAATTCCAAGTAAAGCTCTCGGTCTCTGGGAGGAAGCCAGTTCCATTTAAGCAAAGATTTCACCCCGTGTGATGAAATCTACATCGATAGAGGTGGGACACTGGAATCCCAACCATGCATGCGAGCAGTGGGTGTTGGGATGGGGCCTTCCTTTAAGAAATGTCCCTAAGTGGAGCTGTGTGTCTGTAGGCAGTTGACTGTGGAGGAGTGTGCTCTGCCAAGGAGGTGGCTGGACTGAGCATGTCCGGGCAGGACACCTGGAGAAAGGCAGGTGGCACTGTCTGCCCAAGATGGTGAGGGCCTCAGTGGCTCTTCTTGACACTGCAGTCAAGGACAAGGGGAGTCATGCTAAAACCAAAGGGTGTCCTTCTGTCTTTCCCTTCTACGAGTAGGGTCCACTTGTCCTTGGGAGACTCACAAGTCTGCTTCTTCAGCTCTGATGGAGGGTCATTGCCAGGCTGAATCCTACAGCTTCCATTTACCTCTTGGGTATTACTGATGATGTCTCCTTCCTTCCTTTCTTCTCAACTTACTCACAAGCAGGAGCTGTGTTACTCCTGTCTTTGGCTTTTTGGTTTTCACAGCAGCCCTGTGACTGCTAATCCCAAATACTCATGGAAGAAACAGTGACTTGACCTATTTACTGACCAAATGGGCTCATGACAGTGTTTGGGTAAAGGAGACCACCTGAAAAAGTACTTTTTGTCTGAAGGTAAAAGTAATTTCCTTAAACTTCATGGTAGTAGGGGTTGATTCTCCTCCTGTGAACCCATACTGGTACCAACCCAGCGTTATGGCCGTTCATGCTGCTGACAAAGAAGCAGACTCCCTGAGAACTGGTGCTTTCATAGGTAAAATCTCCTGCTTCATTGTAATGTTGTACCATGTGCTACACAAAATACTTTTCTATCTTCTCCTGCCAGTCAATCTGTGTAATTCCAGTGGTTGAAACAGACCATGTCTTCTTGAGAGCCGTGCAACTCTATAGTCTCTAGACAAAGTTACATTAAGAGAACACATAAGCATCACAGCTCCAATGTGTTCTTTCCCAGCCCTATGTATTCTCCCTCACATGGGTGCAGGGCATGTGCTCCCCTTTCAGTTCCCATACCATTTGCATTGAATCCTGCTTTATATCCACTTTGAATAAATGAAATATGAAAGATGTCTGTGTTGGGAAAGCTTCCTGGGTGTCTTACCTAGTGTACTACACATAGCATACTAACCACCTTAAAACAATTTTAAAATGAATATGAAAACCATGTGTCTTGATCACCATTTAGTGATCACTTTTTAGTTAGGGAAGAAAATAGCTCAGCCCTAGAAGTAAAATGTAGGGTTTACAGGAGGGAGGTAAATGAGTGTCAGAATGTGTTCAGAGGGGGCAGCAGCCCTTCATTTTGAACATGCACTGCGGTGAATTGTTCCTCCTGCAGCCCTGTTGAACCAAACAGTATTAGCTTTGGCTGTCACCTTGTGCTACAGCTTCAGTGAGAACTTTGCTTGAGAAGCAGGGTGCTTTTTGCAGCATGTTGCTGTTTATGGCCCTGAACTTCGCTTTGCTTCTCCAACAAGAGCTTCGTGTCTGTACTGAATGCAGAATATTCTTCACATGAAGTTACACTTGAAATGCCATCCAGATCCTCAGTGAGAGTAAGGTGGTGGAACTTCTTTGGCAACAGTCAGGCATTGGCACATACAGGTCCTGGCACTTGGCTCGTTCCTGTGCACAAACTGATGGTAGTATGAGATGCTGTCAAGGACCCCTTGTGCAGCTAGGCTGGTCATGCTGCCAAAATCTGTTCCATAGCTGTGTTTGTGACCTCCGGGGTGCCCCTGGGTGCTGTGGTCAGACACCTATTGAGCCATCACACATTAATTTTTTTCCCAGGAAGGAACAGTGTCTCCTCCCTCCCCATCACCTGCTCCCTCACTGCTTTATGACGTGTCTCTTGAAGTTGTTTCAGTAAGACTCCCACAAGAGGTGCCATGAAGGCGTTTCAGTAGTGCTCCCACAAAGGTGCTCCCAGGAAGCTGTGACTCAGCTCTTCATGGCTGGTGGCACCTTCTGCTGTCAGCCGTGGAGGCTGAGGGAGGGAACGCAGCCAGCCCTCTCCGACAAAGCCTCAGAGGAGAGACAATTAACAGGAGGGCCTGGATGCTGTGTTTGGAAACAAATTAAAACATTAGCTTGCTGCTAGTAATTTATTACCCCCCAGAACCTCATAAATAATATTTAATTTAAGACTTAAAAAGATGGGTGAGGAATTCTAAGGACCAGACTGAAGGAATCGTATTTGTATGGTGACTGTCGTTAATCCACTTAATAAACTGGTAGAAGGTTGTGGGTTCAGGGACTACTCATAAATCAGTGTATTGAACTGGTATACATTTAAAAACATGGGGTTACTTAGTTCTGAGCTTATCTCTGACACCTTGGGATGCTCTGAGGGTTCAGTTTTCAGTAGCGTTGGTAACAGTTATGCATGAGAGGTGTGAAGGCACACAGGTTTCTGCTGATAGAGATGACTGTAGTGCAAGAGCTTTCCACCAGCTGACTCTCTGGAGTTTGAAGAGTAACAACACTGGGACTCTTGAGCTTTCCTCCAGTGATATTCTGTATCCAGAAGATACCCAGCTAGCAGAGGAGAGGCAAGCCCAGTGGAGTCAGGAGAGCCATGGGTGCTTGCACAAGCTGAGGACTTCTCTGAACCTCATGTGAGAAACTGTCCACAGCATCAGATGCTGTGGGCAGTTTCTCACATGAGGTTTAACCTGCTGAAGCTGGAAGGGGTGGGGTTAAGAAGGAAATAATCCACTTCTCTAAATATCTTCCTCTTGGAGAAAATACAGAGATTTTCACGAGAACGAGACCCCATGTTCCTGTTAAAAAATTCCATTCAGGCCAAGTGAAACTCCTCTGGAGTAGGGGAAGTGTGAGGAGTTCACTAGGACACAGCTTGATGTCCCAGTGACTGTGAGATTGCTGGGCTGGCAAGGAGATGAGGAGTTTCTGGGTGGTCTTGAAGCACCACAGAAGTGTGGGTGCAGTGTTAGGGATGCTGTTGAGCTGTCTGTAGCAGAGTCATGTTGTGTTGCCTCTGGAAGACACCTACCACAGACTCAGCCCCAGCTCTGCTGTGTATCTCACACTGAAGCCTGTGCCATCTGGCTGGTCACATCAGGGGGTAAAAATACAGCAGCAGGAGCACCACCTTTTATCTTGGGACAGAGAGCCTGGGCTGGAAGGATTACAGCTGGCATGGGACCTGGGAAGGGATCGGCTGAACGTTGCGCTGAAGACAGAACTTCAGGCAGGACACTCAGAAAAACTCCTGAGGTTTCATTGCCTTCACTACCACAACTGACCGTGGGCAGGGGGTTTTTTGCCGAAGCATCATCAGGAGCACAGGCTCCTCTTCCCAGACCGGGGACAGTCAGGAGAGGGTCACCTATAGAATCTGTAGCAATGCAGATGGCCACATCTGCGTACCCTGGTGCAGACACTGCCCCGGGATTTGACCAATCAGATCCCTTCCTTAACCCGGTCGTGCTGATTCTGATAGTGCTGTACGAGCCCATGGTGAGTAAACCCACATTTTGTATGTCCCATGGGGAATATTATTTTCTGAGAGGGCAGCTGATGGGATTCGAGCTGCATGTGAGATTTTGGGTGCACTGGCTAATTGTGTTTGATTCAAACGATGTGTCACTGCTCCCAGGCAGTTGCTATGCCCGGGGGCACTGGAGGAAGGCTCTGGAAAAGAGGCAGGCTGCCTTCCCTAGGGGGATGCAGGAAGGTCAGGCTGATAACTGAGGTGTGTTGGCTGGAGCAGCTTAAAATAAATGTTGTGGGTTTTGCTTTCACCAGTGTAGTTGCATGTAGGTACGTGGTTCTCGTTGGAGGGATAAATCCCTCTCTGGATTGTTTGTCCCCGTGTCCCAGGCTGCGGGAGCTTTCGTGACACCTGGGGTTGCACCTCATGTAGCATTTTTCATGTGACTCTTAGTGCATGGAACTAAAATGTACTTTTAATGAGCACTTGAGTGAATCTAAAAGTAAACCAAACAGAAGCATAAGCCAATCAAAGCGAATTTGTAAATGGAGGGTGGGGGGAGGGGAGTAACTGATATTTGCAGTTCTTGCTGTGATTGTCAGATGTTCATTTGGGTGACATGTGAAATGTAGCAGCACCCTGTGTGCATCAGAGTTCACATCACTACAACCCAGGGTCTCTTTGGCCGGCCTCCCATATCCCTCTTGCGCTGTTCTCTTCATCACTTCTGTCCTGAAAGCTGTCCCTGACAGGATTTGTGTTCATAGCAGAGCCTCCCACCTAAATCACAATGAGGATTGACCTCTGATCCCTATGAATGTCTGATACATAGACTAGGGGGCCTTTTTGGTGGGCTGTGGTGTGATAGGACTGCATTCCCACACCCATCACTGACCCTTCAGGAGGTTATAGCAGTAAAGTGTCACCAAGTTACCTCCAAACCAGATCAAAACTTGTGTAATGCTACCCTGGATAAAGTCATTCTTGATTGTGGATTTTTAATAGATCCCATGGTAGGCACCAAGATGGAAATAGGTGGGTTTTTCTTTTCTTGAACAATTCTGACTTGGGTGTTCATGGAAAAACATCAGGTCAGCTCGAAGCAGCATGCTGCCTGTTAGCCTACATCCACACTCCTGGATGAGAGACAGCCAGCACTGCCTCACAGAGACCTTGTGTCAAAAGAGGTGGCATTGCTCTTGGCCAGGAAAAGGCATTTTGGCAGGGTAGATGGATGGCTTCCACAGAAACAGCAGGCAAGAGCCTGCCCACAGTGGGCAACAGACTTCTGGGGTAACAGAGAAGAGCTCCTGCGTCTTGCAGACCAATTGGGACCAAAACAATTGCTCAGGGTATCACATCATTTGTGTAGGTGCTTTCCTTTGCCACCTGACCTAGGGTTTGTAGGTGGTGTGTTTTCACGCTGCTGTAGTTCTGGTAAGTCAGGGGTGGGTTTGGTTTTGAGTTTTTGGTGAGCTGTGGAGGATCTGGCAGGAGCAAGGATGAAGGAGATGGGAAAGCATTTTGCCTTTCTCATAGAACTGCTGAGGCACAGGCCATATGCCATGGGGCTGGGGATGTAAATTGTCAGTAATTCCCTGGAAATTCACAGCATCCTGGAGCTCTGGGAGATAAATCCCAGCAGCACAAGTCTAAAAGATGAAGAAGAACTTGACTTCACAATGTCTGTTGTCACCTGTAGCCAGGGGGAAACCTCACAGTTTTCAACAAATATTCCTGTATGGTGTTTCCTGCCTTTAAAAACAAGCTGAATCCTGTGGTCATTTAATGGGTACCTTCTCCATGCCTTGGGCTCTGCATTGGGATCATTGCATCCCTTCCAAGTGATCTGCTGGTAAAGGCAGAGGAAATCTGGAGCCTGTTGCCTTGTGCCCACCCCTTATCTGTCTTTAGTTGTCCGTGTCTACACCAGAGCCAAAAGGTGAGTAGCATGGGGACAGAACTGTGCTTTTAACTGTGCAGTAACATGTGATAATATGCAAAACGCCTCAGAGAAGACACACATTGATTTGTAGCAAACTTTAGAACCCAGGAGCATGAGAGTCCCACGTCCCCATCTTTGACAGAGAGTGAGGAAGAACATGTGAAGCGTCATTTCACAAATAGGATGTTCAGCCAACTTAAAAAAAATAATCCTGAAAGATACTTCTAAACTATTGCTCAGTGCTAAAGAAAGCAGAGTAGTGTTTTCCATCGATCTGTGAGATGTTTAATTGAGTTCAGTAGCTCTATCTACCTGTCCAAATTAACGGGTGTAACAGTTTCCAGTGCTGGAGCCTCCAGAAAAGTTCATGCTCCACAACTACAGAGATCCTATGATGGCTGCCAGGGAAGTTTGCTTTCTTTACTGTTACTATTGTAGAAGCACCTGGAGACTACATTTAGTAAATGTGAAATGTCCCAAAAACCCTGCCTCTTCCCCCAGACAGGGCAACCCCAATCCCCAAGTCTGAAGCAATGCTGTAGTTCAACAAACTGTGCAGCGAGGTGAAGTTACTGCTAGCAGGAACATTTCCTCTTCTGAGCTCAGCAAGGCAGCGATGGGCACGTCAAATCATTTATTTATGAGATTGTCTTCTGCTGCCAGATTCTTATGCCTCAGGCATAAAAATGTACTTTTCTCATTAGCACAGAGGGTGGAGAGTTGAGTTTACGTGTGTTGGGAGACACAGGGGCACCGGATGATGGATGTCCAGGTAACTCATGAAGGGCTCCAAGTTGGGCTGTGAAGGATCCTGGGTTGATGTAGTGCTTGTAGCTTTTGCTTAATGTTTCTCTAGAGTATGTAATTAATAACTTCATGGGCTTACTGGAGGATTACACTCAAGGGACCAAGAAGCAAACTACTTTCTAGGTCATCGTCCCTGGTCTTGCATCTCCTGCAAGATGTTTTTAAATCACACAGCTTTGGGCATCCTGAAATGCCATTAGATGTATCCAGGGAGTCTTTTGGCCCTTTAGGCCTCCTGGACATCTCCGTGAGGGACAGCAGAGGTTAGACTCCTTGGAGGGGTGACTCATAAGCTTACCACGGGCAGAGAATCAACTATTCCATGGACTAAGATCCCCCACAAGCTGGCCAAGCAGAGAAGTTGGCTGCAGCTATAAAGGTAGCTGGTAGCCTGCCCTTCACTTGGAGGTAAGAGGAGTTGGAGAGCTGCCTCGGTGGCAGTGTACTTCCAAAAGAGGGACAGAAATGAGGAGAATGTCAAAATGGAGAGAAAATGCCAGTTAAAGAGCCTGTTCTAAACAGCCCCGAACGCTCACCAGTGTGAGGGCTAATGTGGAGCAGCAGGTCTCGTGGCTGACTTACTGGAGGAGGGAGGCTTGGCAGCAAGCTCTGCGTGAAAGTTTATTAGAACCCGTACTTTCAACATTCAATTACATCATACTGTTTCCAAAACAGAAATTTATCTCTAGGTTTAGGCTTAGTAACATGGATGTATCTGCACTTCTGCTGCTGAGGAAATAGGGAATTGCTTCCTCGGTCCAATGTCGGGGTTTGCTCCTTCTCGCCGCTTCCTGAGCGCCACGAGCCCCGATGGCTGTGCAGTTCGATCCCTTCCTCCAGAGAACTGCTGAAATGGTCACTGGTACCAGCTCCTTAGAAATCAGGGGGTTGTCAGCTCCCTGGCAGAGCTCTGTAATTTCAGCTTCTGAGGCTGTATCTGTTCTGCCACCTACCCTGGATTCATAGAAAAGTCAAATGCTTGGATCATTTATGTTGCCTACATGCTGACCCTCCCATGCCCTTCCAGGTCCCAGTTGGCTGCTGGATGTGTGGTGTGCCATGACTGGTGCTTAGGGACATGGCAGAGTACCAGAGAGCCCAACCACGGCGTGGTTTGGACACGTCAGCTGCCACGGTGGCTGGGACTGGCTCATCAGGGAAGGGAACTTGGATCTACCACGGGTCTCGCTGTGAGCACAGCATGGACACAGATAGCTCGAGTCATCTGCCTCCAGCATCTTTAGCTTGATGCTGTCGAGGTCAGGTTTGGTGCAGTCTGAACAGCGAAGGTTGGAAAACACATCACTGGTGGGATTCCCCCGAGCTGGGTAGCTGTGATGTGGGGCTTGTGTGGGACCAGACCCACGGCTGTTTGCTGCTTGCAGGGTCCTTGCCAGCACCTGCCAGGGTGAGTGTGGTTCATTCCTTCTGATGGTGCCTTTTGGAAATGGATGGGACCTCTCCTTTTGCCTAATAGATACCATTTGGGGGTGGTTTCCATCGTAATCAGCTTCTAGAACCAGTTATCTTACAACTCCTTTTTTTAAAGGTCATCATAACTTTTCTGCCTTTACATATAGTTGTGTGTAAGCCTTGGGTTCTTCCCAGCTTTTAGTCATTTTTGTATCTTTAACCTTCCACCTGCCTGGTTTCCTTCAAGGCATGCTTCAAATGTCCCAGCCATAATGACTTTACCAGTACGTGCCTCCTGTAAGTAGCAGTTAGCAGCAGTAAGACACACAGAGACCAGGTTTTAATCAGCCTTGACTGAAAACTAAAAATGATTCACTCCTGTCAGCGCTGGGCAACACAACAAACAGCTCTCCAGCAAATCACTTAAGCAGAAATATGTTGGCATGTTTCTATAGCAACTAAGGAAAAATATTTCACACAAAAGTCCATCTGCTGCAACATAGAGGGAGATCTGGCCAAGGATCCCGTTAGAAATTAATCTTTATTTGCAAATTTTATTTTTGCAAACCTCATGCAGCCATTTGCACAAAACGCCAGAACATAATGGGGAGGGAAGACAATTGATTTTTTAGGTAGGAGCTGCTAATCAATCAACAACCCGGTCATTAATTTGGGCAGCGGCGCTTGTCTGAGGGTGAAAAATCACGGTGCGTGTCACGGGGTTCGTCCCCGCGCTGTTTGCCGATCAGACGCCGTCACAGCATCTTGTACGCGGCGTATTTGGAAACACACTTTATTTTTTTCAAAGGAGGCTACTAGCAAGCATCCAATATTTTTTTTTTTTCCTTTAAACCATTTTGGTTTGATTTACTTGTAAGGAGTTACTCAAATTTATTCAGCCATATAAAATGCTTTGTAGAAGCCATCAAAGTGAGGAGAGGGGGGAAAAAGCAATGCGATAATTTGGACTGGGGTGCATTTCATTTCATGGGATGTCGACACTTCAAAGCCTGTTGGAGCTGTGCTCAGGAGATCTGAAGCGTTTTACGGGGCGCTTGGTGTCTGTGCTACAAACCATCTCCAACTCTAGAGCCTCTTGCACAATGTTCACATGCCGCTGCCAGTGGTTCTTTCTTCCTCACTAGCTGCTCTCTGTGTCTCCTCTGGCAGCTGTACAGAGTCCCCAGAAACTAGTTGTTTGTTGTTTTTTTAAAAAAAAAGTTAAAAATCCCAGCAAGAACATTATTCCAACTGGGAAGCGTGGGGAGCAGTGTCCCAGAAGATGTGTTGGGTCTCCAGGGGCTCTGTCCAGGGGAAGGCAAGTCCAGCCTGGATAGGAGCTTTTCACAAAAGGCTTCTCCTCAGGATACTTCAGGAAGAGGTGAGATTTTTGTGTCTTACATCCCATGTCCTCACTTACTTGTGATACTACTTAAACCATATCAGCAGAGCTGACAAGCGTTGGTAGGAGCGTGGTTTCCAGCACAGCAGCCGTACCGCTCGCTCTGTATCCCTGTTTTCCTGCTCACTAGTATCCCTGTCTGGGAGGAATGACTCCCTGCTTGGTTTTGAGTGAAGAGATGCAGGATCTGAGGAGCAGCACATTCAGTGGACATCAGGGTTGAGCTGCTTGTGGAGAGGGAAGGTGAGAGAATGAAATGGGAGAAGCAGAAGGCTTGGATGTCTTGGGAATCTTGCTGTTCCCCGTTTCATTTCTTCCCTGCTTTCATGATCCCTCTCCCTTAGCTCAGACTGTTCTTACTAAATGCCACCTTCTCCATGGGGCATGATTGGAAAGGGAAAAATTTTCTCCAAGGAATTTTAGAATACATTTTGATATTAAGCAGTAAATAAGTATTTACTTATTTAAGTGATAAAAAATCAAGATTTTTTTGTTCCTTAATAGACAGCAAACAAGTGTTGCATCTCATCCTGACCCTTTGAGATGCCTCACACTGATCAGTTGGAAAACAAGAAAAAAAAACTTCCTTAGCAGCAAGAAATGTCTGACCAAAACCTGGAAAGCAACTGAATTGCAAACAGTTCTCATAATCTGTTAAAATAACGTGTTTTGTCTGAGGTCTGTGTGTTGCATAATGGTTGCTCCTAGTGTTTATTAAGTAGTTGGAGACAAGGAAAAGTGGGGCCTTGTGCCATGAAAATAGCGCTTGTGTGTCCCCCCTGGATGATGTCTCCTCTTCTGCTCCCAGAAGCTGGCAAAATATTTGAGTTCTGAGGCCAACTGCATCTGGGGCTCCATCCCCAGGAGTGTGACCAGCAGATGGAGAGGGGGGATTGTCCCCTTGGCTCTACTCTGGGGAGACCTCACCTGGAATGCTGTGTCCAGCTCTGGGGCCCTCAGCACAAGAAGGACATGGAGCTCTTGGAGAACATCCAGAGGAGGCCACAAAAGTGATCCAAGTGCTGGAGCACCTCTCCTATGGAGACAGGCTGAGAGAGTTGGGCTTGTTCAGCCTGGAGAAGAGAAGGCTCTGGGGGGACCTTCCAGTCCCTGGAAGGTGATGATAAGAAAGCTGGGGAAGAACTGTTCCCAAGGGCATGGAGCGATAGGGTGATGTGTGTTGGTTTTAAACTAGAAAATGAGAGATTTAGGTTGAGTATTAGGAAAAAGTTCTTCACTCTGAGGGTGGTAAATCACCAGCCCAGGTTGCCCAGAGAGTTGGTGGAGGCCCCATCCCTGGAGACATTCAAGGCCAGGGTAGATGGGGCTCTGAACAACCTGACCTAGTGAAGATGTCCCTGCTCACCGCAGGGGTTGGACTAGATGGCCTTTAGAGGTCCCTTCCAACCCAACACATTCTGTGATTCTAGGATTTTGTGTGAAGTTCCAGAGGTCCAGGCATTATTTAGGGGACATTGTACTCTCTCTGTGGACAGGGAATGAGGATGTTTGAACGTGGTTAGACACACAAATATCCCAGATGAACCTCCTATATCCACAGCAATGTCCAGCCATACACAGTGGTGCAAATGTCCCAAAGCACTTGGTGCATTCCCAAGAGAAGAATCATTTTGCAAAATTCATACTTGAAAGGAAACAAAGGAGCAGGTTTAGGTTTCAGATAATCTCCATCCCCATTAATTCAGTTTAAGCCTGAAAAGCTCTGCACTGGCATTAGAGTTAGGTTTGGAAAAGTTTTACTAAATTCTTTCATCCTAAAAGCTTGTTCAGCCAAGATTTATTCAGTAGTTAGGATGATGCTCTGGTTGCAAATACTTTCTACATAATCCTAATTACCATTGCTCTACACTCTTAGTATTAGTATCCTATTAGTTAAATGTATTGGGGTTTAGTGTTGATGGGAAGTTTTTGCTGGACACAGTAATCACACTATGAGCCTTGCAAACAGGTTCCCCTTGGCTGCAGAGTACTGAACCAGGGGTCACAGGGTGAGCTCCTCATGGGCTATTTTTGCATCTCTCTGTTCAGCCCAATGTGCTGAAACAAGAACTGGAGCAGTGCTGCTGTGTAGACCCTAATGATTTATTCCTCTCTTTGTGCTGTAGCAAATCCGTGATGTATCATCAGTGATCATGGTTTTGCTGTGGAATTATTCAGGATATAAATTCAGTCTTCTCTGGAGTCCCTCCAAGGTTTGCCTTCACAAAGTGCCGTAACGAGCCTCTCTCCAAATTATTGTTTATGTAATGATTAGAGGTTGCACTTGCTAAGGCTTGGATCTGCTGATGGAAACACTGAAATCACTTCCTTCTGACTTCACCTCCTGTGTATTTTGTCAGAGCTCTCAGATGCATTTCAGGCTTTGTGAAGGTGATCTTCATTGTGCTGTTCATGAGAGCTCAATCAACTCATAGGGCTTCTGCCCAAGCTTTTGGTGTCGGTTGGTAAGGCCCCACTATCTACACACACCTGAGGTCCCTTCTCAGCATCACTCCTGCAGCCGAGACTAGAGATCCCAGGAAGGGCCCAAAAGTAGGAAGTGCCAGAAATCTCACTAATCTGCCTCTCCTGTGGGTTTATCTTGATTTCTGCAATTAAAACATCAGATGAGCTTCGGTCTTATGCAGCTCACCCATCAGTAGCTCAGGTGGCCAATGTGTGAAGGGTTCTAATGGCACGTGTCAAGTTTTCCAGAGGTTTAAAGTTTAAGCCAGGTTTTCTTACAGCATAAAATAATACTGAAAGAATAGAACATTTTACAGCATGATATTTTGTGAGCTCCACAAACTTCTAAAATCTGTTTTCTGAAAAGCAGCAGTTTAAAAATAAACCATAAAGGAGTCCTGGAATAAAGGGAAGATAATCTGATTATTGCAGCAGCCACTTGCACTGTTTGTAGCTGTATTTGGTTTTTTTTTTTTCTCTCTTTTTCTCTGCCATCCTATTTTTGCACCATCAACACTTGAGTTCAGTTGGATGGGACTGTCAGCTATGGCTCTGAAGATAGCCTGGCCATGGTCCAGAGCCCATCCATGGGTGAGGTGAGCTCAAGCACTGTCTGCTGACCATCAGCTGGTCACACCCAGGGGCTGGTGTAGCTCCATGCTCTTCTGTCCTGTATCTCCCAACAACTCCCCGTTCTCTCCTCTGAGAAGTCTCTTGGCTGCATTTCTTGATGACTTGATGGCCGTTGTACCTCATCCATCAACTAAGACAGTTGGCAGGTTAAGGACTACCTCCTGTGCCAAGCCAAGATGCCTTAAGTAGTGTAGGAAGAAGGATGGCTACCTAAAAACAAGTTCTTCTGCCCATTGTACATAGATCAAAGGTCCTTTCTCCAACGCTGGCTGCTAGGAAGGCCTGAAACGGAGGGTTGAGACAGGGTGTGAGTACATATGCCTTCCTCCTGTGCTCTTCCAACCTCCAGCTGCAGCCTCTTCCTGGACTGCACATGGTTTCTACATAGGCCTCCATGGATTTCTCTTCCATAAATATCTCCATTGTCTTCTTGAAATACAAACTTTTAGCACCCTTTTGTTCTGAAGAGCCCTGAGGGGGGCAGGATGGGACAGGACACTCAGTAACCCACAGATTCCTGTCATCTCACAGGAGATGTGTTTGGATTTGGGAAAGCGAGGACACTGATGAATGATTAATAAACATGAAGATCTTGGCAGGAAAAGAGGTTTAATTGTTGTTGTCTTCGCTGCATGGGATCTGTCTAGGAAGCCGTAAGCTTCCTCAAAAGCTGTGTAACCAAAGTGGAGCTTGGTTAGTGTCAGCTACAGGGCCAGGTTCTGCGAGGTTCATAACTCCTGTCATGAGCCTGGTGCATGTAACTACTGAGAGGGAGATAAGGTGGCACTAAGACAGCTAATCCAGAGCTGGCATCATCAGCATGGCAAAAAAATCTACATTTTGATGCTTATCTGCCTCACAGGTCTCCTGAGGTCCTGTTCTCATCTCACGTGACTCTTGAAGGCCAAGACATTGAGTTGGTGGTTTCGTGCTCCACCTCAGAGGCACTCGGTTCTGGACTTCAGCTGTCCTGCCCACCTTCTGAGGACACTTCCTTCACCTTGTAGCCAATGATTCAAACACTGCTGTTTCCTGACAGCCCCTGAGGGGCTTCGTCAAAGCATATCTTGATTGGAAGCTGTATCCTGTGCCATGGGGTTAATATATGTGTGTATGTTTGTGAATCCAGCCTCCTCTCAGGCATGATTTGGGCTTGTCTAATAGAACTTTTATTGGGTGGATACCAGAGCTGCTGCTGAAATGTAGTTCTGGTTCCTTGGTTTAGCATGGAGCAGCCACAGAGTTTCTTGATTGTAATGAGAGCTTTCCCTAAGTATCTCAGGTTTAATATTTTCCACAGTTAGTCTGTGATAAAGTCATAAAAATCTCAACTGTGTTAGGTTGGAAGGGTCATCTAGTCCAACCCCCTGCAGTGAGCAGGGACAAATGCAACACCAACCAAACAAAAACCCAAATGACATGGCTCTATCTGTCATTTTGGAGCTGTCTGGGCTAAATCTTCCTGTAGTAAAAACTGGCATTGGCCCTTCTCAGTGGAAAACCAGCCAGATCGGGGCACATACGAATCCGAAACCCCAGTAGCCTGTTTGGTGGGTTGCCAGTGGAAGGGTGGCATTTGTCTGGCTCAGGAGGTACAGCCCCGACTCTGTTCACGCCTGGTGGGTGTTGCACTTCTTGGTGGAAACCAGAAAACAGGGATGAAAGAGAAACCTTTCCCTAGACCTGAATTATGAGCCCTCAAAAATTTTTTCTGGCGTGTTTATCAGGTTTATTTCCCTTTAGTTTCTTTGCTTCATCAGCGTCTGAGAATGCTGGAGATGGAGAGACAGAGTGGAATTGGTAGCTGGTTTATCACAGCATAGTAAATTGGCTTTGAGTGCCGTGAGACACTTCTATTAATCCTCACACAGAGGATTGGACTGGAAAGACTGGAAAAATGTCCAAATATTTTTGTACATCTAAGCCATCTTTGCCAATCTGTGTGCCCCGAGTGTGTCGTGACACCGAAGCACTCCCGCTATTCCTGTCTGCCCTTAATATTTTGTGCTTCATGAACCCTTATTAATTAGGATATTAATTTCCATATGTAGTTTTGGATCGGTGCCATGCTGCAACAGAGCTTTTTCTCTCACACTATTCCGGTTTCGTTCCCTTAACCCAGCCTCTGATCCGGTGTGTTACGGTACACGTCAGGTGGAGCTCAGGAAATTACACTCTGGGCAGAGAGAACAGGGGCTTTCTGAGGTTTTCCAGTATTGAGTTATTCCCTAAAATGCTGTAGATGCAAATTTATCATTTCTGGTTTCTGTGCAGCACATTGTTACTGAACAGGTTTTCATTTTCACTGCTGTGCAGGTGCCCTTCAGGCTGGGAGGTGTTCGTTGAGGGTGCACCCTGGATTGGTGTGGTGCTCTCTATTGCTTGTGGGTGATTCCTTAAGCCATGCTGCATTTATGTCTTCTGCCTGACTAGAGAAATGAGCTCTTTCAATAGAATAACAAAGGGTAGCAAAAATGAAACAACTGTGTCTATGCAGGGAAAATAACCAAATTCATAAAGAAATGTCTCTGTGTGCCTGTGCTCACCAGTACCTGTGACCCTTCCCCAGACCTGTCCATGAAAAATACCTGGATTCTTTCCAGGACAAAGATTATGGTGTGAAAATCAGTGCTGCTGTCTGCACACTGCTGGCTGATGATTCAAGGCACCAATTAAAATCAAAACTCTGCTCTCTAAGTCAGGTTTGCGTTCAGAAGTGAGCTGCCATCCAAAGATCAGGGATGCTACACACTCCTGGGGTCTGAACAAGGGGCAGCATCCTTTGTGGCCAGTGGGATCTCAGCCCACATCCATCACGGTGGAGCATGGTCATGGCTGAGCACCTACGACCAGCACTCTTGGAGAATGTAAGACATGTTGAATTTTAATCTCAGTTTGGCATGTTGGAAAGGGAATTAGGTGCCTCTTTGACTTCTAGATGATCTGAGGAGGAATGTACTAGATACAGGTGGTAAGAATTATTCTTGGAGTCCTGCGATATTCTGGGCACACATCTATTTTCATTCCTCACACACATATCCCTAGTGAGAAGGGTGGGGACACCAGTAAGAGGAAAGCCATTTTCCACAGTAGCAAAGGATCTGAAACCAGCATTCTGCAGATTAAGCAGAACAATCTCCAGAGGTTTTGCCAAACAAATTTTTCAGATTTCTTCAGGATTCTAGGCATGGCCTGCGATCTGAAACATTTGCCAAGAATTCAGCAGAAAGAGGAAAAATACCCCAACTCCTGAAGTTTTGAGCAGGGAGGTGGTTTGTGGGTTTCATGGGATTGCATCAGAAGTCTGATCTTCCCGGCAGAAGATCTTCTCTTTGCAAACAATGAATCCCCTAAAACCACAAGTGCCGTGAAGTCAAGCAGTGTGTGGTTTGGATATGAGCAGGCCAATTTGTCAACTCAGTTTCATTCAAAGAGGAGGAAATAACGAGTGGAAAAACATTGAGATTAAAACAAAACCACCTCAGGATACTTGCTGCAGATCCATCCACCCGAGGCAGTGTAACCTTGGTTGTATGTAGTGGAACTCCCCTGTACATGGGCTGGATCGGCGCTGCCAGGAGATCTGAATACCATGAGTTTGTAATGTATAGTTAATTTTTGGTGGTGCAGGGAGTGTTACTCGAGGTGATACAGTGTTTTGTGGGGATTTCAGTTCATCCAGTGTAAACACTGTGATGAATTTCTAGCAGGTGGTCTCTAGACTCAGCTACGTGGTGGAGGTGCCACTGTGCATCCAGGAGTGACTGCGCTCGGATGCTGCCGTTTACATCCCATCATCAGAGCTGAGAATATTGAAGCATCTGTCCCAATGTTGCCATGTTATTCTGATTCCTCATGGTATATACAATTATTCCTTGAGGCAAAGGTTTGTTCTTCTCTTACTGTCACTAACCATTTCCAACACCTTCCCTTGCTCAGCAGCAGTATTAAAAGCATTTGGAAAAGTATTTACCAGTTTAGTTAGTTTTTGGCTTCTTTGTCCTTCAGGAGATAAAAGACAGGGGTATTTAAATAATCCAGCCTACAGAATAAAAACATTACCCTACCTAGCCAGTGCTTTCTGCAGATCTAGTCTAGATGATCCTGCTTGGACATAGGGGTTGGACTGGATGCTCTTTCGAGGTCCCTTCCAGCTCCTGACGTCCTGTGATTCTGTGGACCGGTGGGTGAAATCTTGGTGTTGTGGAGTTGAGGAGATACCAGGAGTGTTTAGGTGTACCATAAGGGGTTTGTGGAAAGTGCACTCCCCAGGAAAAACTGAATTTCTCACTGACTTTACCAAGACTGAACAAACGAAATAGCTCTTTTTTTTTCATTCTAAAAATAAACTGATCAATGCAAGTCACATTATTCTCCATGTGTGATGGTGATGATTTCAATCTGGAAGTTCATTTTGCTGTCTGTGAAAGTGAAATCTTTGAAGCCCTTCTTGCTGGAAAGCCAGACTTTGCATAAATAAGCAAAGCCACTGCGAAGGTGAGCATCGCGCTGCAGTTTCTGCTCCCAGATGCTTCAATTCAGGGAATTCCTCTTTCCTGTGTTCTAATTCCTGCTGGTGGCTGCCAGCACGTTTCAAAATGTTTCAGTCTTGGTATAAACAGCAGGCAGTCTCCACCCACATCTTCATTATTATCTTTAAGAAATTCCACAGAACTTGTAGCGACAGCTTTCAGAATCTGCAGGGAGCTTAATTAGCATCGGAGGAGAAAACTGAAACAGACTTTGAGCAATTGCCTTTTTCTTCAGGGTTTGCTCATGCTAACTCTTGGTGCCTGCTGGCTCCACTGGACATTGTGGTCCCAGCTAGCAGCTCAGCAGGGTGGGCTCTGGCCCAGGATCTGCTGTAGGGATGTCACCTTTGAAAGGCAGAGCCTTTGTCAAAGCCATTGATCTCAGCCTCCAGTTTGTTAGAGATTAACCGAAACAGTAACTCCATCTCTAACAAGACCTTGAAGGTATCAGGGATATGGTCCCAAGATTTAATTTTCCCCGGAAAGAACCAAAGGTGAGGTCAGCTTATGAGCAGGAGGACAGAGTCAGGCTATTCTCAGAGATGGCCAGTGACAGGACAAGGGGCAATGGGTCCAAGCTGGAGTAGAGGATGTTCCATATGAATGTAAGGAGAAACTATTTCCCTGTGAAGGTGACAGAGCCCTGGGACAGGCTACCTAGAAAGCTTGTGGAGTCTCCTTCTCTGGAGACATTCACGACCAATCTGGACACGTTCCTGTGTGATTCAATCTAGGTGACCCTGCTCGGGCAGGGGATTGGACTGGATGATCTTTTGAGGTCTCTTCCAACTCCTGATATTCCATGATTCTGTATTCTCCTTCGCTGTTTTAAATCAGGGATCGGTGACAAGAAAATAGTATCACCAACTAGCACAACACTGCACCTCACATTTCCTCTTTATTAAAGTAGCTAAAGAAAACAAATATGTAATTCATTAGGTAGCAGGCTAATGGCAGCCTTCACGCCAGCGCTGGCTTGTTCCCACTGGGTTACTCCACACATCTGAAGCCCCCGTGGTTTGAATTCAGCACAAACTCCCACACAGGTTGGCTTTTTGGATGACTTACTGAAGAGCAGAGCTGGGAAGTCAGAGCTAAAAAGTGAGGTTCTCCAGCAGTGGGCTGTGATAAGCCTTTGTGCTCTACCTATCAGAGACATGTCACCACTGATCCCTGGGTCTTGGAAACTCAGGGCAGAATTTGTGCTAGCAATGAAAATTAACTCTTGAGTTCCACTGAAAATCCAGTAAAGAAGCAGAAATGGATGTAGCCCAATTTCTCTATACATGGTGTTTGTGTTATTTAGTTCCAACTTCAACATTATCCCACCCAGTTTCTGAGCAGCCCAGAGAACATGGTGATGACTCACTGGAGGGTAACCAGAGGTCATCAGACATCAATTCAGTAGCAGTGTGAAGATCAAGACAAGCAAAATGTGGAAATTTGGGTGCAGACCAAAGGTATGGGAGAAAAGTGCAACTTTTGGATGCCCCACTAAATGTCTGCTTGAAGAGCAGTTTAGTCAGAATGACAGCAGGAGTCTCCTCAGCGTGCACTGGGGTTTTGTGTGGTGCTTTGCCTGTCAGCGAGGCTGTTGACAGAAGTGGGTGTTTGCTGTTCCTGCTTTTATCCCTTCAGATGCCATAAAACTCCAAACTGAAAACGCAGCTCTCATCTGTGCAGAACCAGAATCTCGAGCTGAGGGTACAGCCAAGAGCAGGGCACAGGCAACCTTGGCTAGGGCTTAGGGAATGGGTGAGAAGAACAAACAGCAGCCTGGCACTGAGATATCCCAGGCTGTGCTGGGAACACAAGCAGTTAGAAAAACTACACATCATTATCAGTTGGACAATTTGGTCTGCAGCAGCTGAGACAATAACAGAAGAGCTGGGACGCTGCTGGTCGCCCTGAGAGGAGCCGCACAGCAGTTGCCACCGCCCGTTTGGCTGGTGAGGAGCAAAGACATGTGCTTTTCAGAGGCAAAAAACCTGTTTGGGAAACACTGCTCCTGATGCAATGCCCAAATATGACTGTGTCACTGAGATCTTGGGTTACCTACTGCATCAGGTTTCTTCTCAGGGAATGGGCTGTGTCCTCCCTTTCCCTGTGCCATGATTCATGGGGCTGAACTTCTGCCTCCCATCTCTTTCCATATTTCCAGTCCCTCTTTTTACTCATACTCCTTCCTTCCCACACCTGTCTCCAGAACCTGGCAGAGCCAGAGGCATCCAGTTAACTAACATAACGGTTATGAGCAATCTCGAATGGAACAGACAGGATCCATCCTTTTTTTTTTTCCACAGGGTGTAAGTCATGTCTAGTAAAGAATGAAACTCTAAGCTAGAATTTATTCAGAAGATAAAAGGGATGGGCCCAGCCCAGTTAGGCTTGTGATGGCTCAGGAAGTGTCTGGGCCACATCCCTGTAATTCGTGCGGTACGATAAGTCAGCACAGCGCGTAATACCCTTCTCAGGCACCTGCAAGTGCTTTGTTTGGAGTCCAGCAACCCCAAACGCCGCTCTCGGATCGCTGGGCTTCGTCCCTTTTTCTCAAAAGAGAAATTTGGATTGGCTCGCTCTTTAATTTAAACCATTTGCCCATTACAGCTGCTTTTACAGGCAGAACTCTCTGGTTTCACAAGACTTCTGAAATCACAGTTACCTGGTTGAAGCACATGTGCAGCTGACACGTGGTCCCTTGTTGTCTGTAGCCCATCTATGGGTCAACAGGTTGGCTCGGGTCTTCCAGTGTCCGGTGTCTCATCCGTGCTCTTCTCACTCATACTCTTCTGACTTCTTTTTTGCTCTTAATTTCATTTCAGAAGCTAAGTAGAAAAGCCTAAGATGGCAAAGAACAGAAACCCAGTTATTAGGTGCAGATGAGATTGTGGAGGTTAGAGAGCTGTGTGAGGGTTACTGCACAGCTGACAAACGTTGGGCTGGGTTCAGAGTGTATGTGGGTGACTGGTGGAGCGGTGACAGGCTTCATTCCTTTCCTTTTGCTGGTTATTTGTGAACTGGGGATTTAGAGTCTGAGCATCCCAGACGGGTTGGGGCTGGAAGGGACCTTTAACACCCATCTGGTCCAAACCCCTGCCACAGCCAGGGATGTCTTCCACTAGACTACATTGCTCAGAGCCAACCTGACCTCAGATGTGTCCAGGGATGGGACATCTACCACCTCTCTGGGTAACCTGTGCCAGTGTCTCACCACACCCAGCATAAAGGATTTCTGCCTTGCAGCTAACCTGAATCTCCCTTCTTTTAGTTGAAAACTGTTACCCCTTGTTCTGTCGCTGTAGGCCCTACTACGAGTCTGTCCCCACCTTTTGTGTGAGCTCCCTTTAGGGACTGGAAGGTGCTCTGAGGTCTCCTGGAGCCTTCTCTGGCCCCTTCTTTTTTTTTTTTCCTCACAGTCTCTTTACCTTTCCACAACAACTTTATTACTACAACCCTTAGCAACCCTTCAAGGAGTCTCTTACTTTAAACTCCAAGCAGCTTCACCATTCCGATGTCACGGGTGGACGATGATATTTACAACTCACTTCCTTTACCAGTACTTGGAGCAGTTACTCGATGATGTATTTTGGAAGCACAAGACTCCTTAGGAACATAATATTTGAGAGTTCATAGGTGTCAGCAAGTGTCTCTCTGTGGTGATTTGGTGAAAGCTCAAGGTTTGGGCTGAGCTGTTGGGTGGCAGCTCAGGCTGCGAAGACTGAGGCATTGAAAGCTGCAGAAATACATATTGTGGGCGGCCTGACCCTTTGCTCTGTCTTAGGAGGGTGCTGAGTGTTGCAATTGAAAGGTGCATTTCACAACATAGAAACTCTCTGTAATCTACCTTGAGGTCTGGGGAGTGGAAAGACAGTAGATGTTTTCTATCTTGTTGTCACAGTTAGAATGCTCATTTTCTGCTTTGTGTTTCTGAATAACTACTCCTGTGCAGTTGCAGTCAGCAAAACCTGGAACTAGAGCAAACCAGAAGAATTTAAAGAATGCTGCTTAGTGATTAATCATTCCATAAAACAAATTAAAATATCCTTTTTATTTTGACCTGAAAAGAGCAGGAATAATGAGATATACCTACTTTACAATGCAAGACTGACATGGATGTTGTGTCTGTAGTGTCAGTTTTGAGTTCAACAAAGCCAAGTGCTGGGTCTTGCATTTGGACATCACAGCCCTGTGCAGCACTACAGGCTTGGGCAGAGAGGCTGGACACCTGTCAGGAGGAGAAGGACCTGCTGGGGGTTGTGTGACTGTGACTGAACATGAGCCAGTACTGTGCCCAGGTGGCCAATGGCATCCTGGCCTGGCTTAAGAGTAGTGTGTTGAGTGGGACCAGGGAAGTCACTGTCCCCCTCTACTCTGCTCTTGTGAAGCCCCATCTGGAGTCCTGTGTTCAGTTTTGGACTCCTCACTACAGAAAAGACCTTGAGGTGCTGGAGCATGTCCAGAGAAGGGCAACGAGTCTGGGGAGGGGTCTGGAGAATAAATGTCACGAGGAGCAGCTGAGGGAGCTGGAGGTGTTTAGTCTGGAGAAGAGGAGGCTGAGGGGAGACCTAGTTGCTCACCACAACTACCTGAAAGAAGGGTGGGGAGTTGTGAGGGCTGACTTTTTCTCCCTGGTTACAAGTGACAGAAGAGGAAATAGCCTTGAGTTACACCAGGGCAGGTTTAGATTGGATATTAGGAAAAACTTCTTCCCAGAGAAGCATTTTCAGGCATTGGAACAGGTTGCCCAGAGAAGTGGTGGAGTCTCCATCCCTGGAGGCATTGAAAAAACTGTTAGATGTGATGCTGAAGGACATGGTTCAGTGGTGGATGGCAGGTTAGCTTGGAGCTTGATGATCTAAAGACAACCAAGACAATTCTATGGTTCTGTGATTCTGGTATGATTCACCTCTGACTGACCTGCACAGAATTACTTAAAAAGTAAATTTACTTTCTGGAATTGAAAAGGTCAAATCTGGAGTACCTGGAAATACTATCAAGGGAATAAAAACCCCTCATGCAAATTATTTATATAGATGCACATACAGGAGACTTCTATTGAGCAATGATGCATTCTCATGTTAAAAGCTTTCTTCTTCATGACTCTTCACATCTTAGCTAGGAATAGAGCAACTCAGCAACAAAAAGGGTTTAACAACACTTCCTTGCTAAGCAGTGCCCATTCGAACAGTTCTTCACAAACATCCAGCCAGACCTTCCCTGTGAGGGGAGATATAAACAAGTACAGGGAGCAGTCAAAGGCATCATTCCCTCAAAACCAGGATTTCACCCTTTGTGTATTGACACTGGAAGATTATTTAATTGCTGTGTTTAATTCTAGGAAGAGACCAATAAAAATGATCCAGACATTTTTTTTTCCCCCACTCTGAAAAAATAAACTAGAAAAGGAGCCGAGAGGGAAGACATACTGACATGCTCAGCGTATTTTAAAGATTTCTGCTAGGCAGTTCTATGGAGGATGGGTTTAAGCATCAGAACATCAGAGTCCCACCATTAGGTAAGACTTAGAAAAAAGGTAAAGACCAAGGGTTTGAGAATTAATTCGCTAGAAATTACATTCATGATCATCTTGTTTTGGTCACAGAAGGAAAAAAGTGGTCTGGTTGATTCAGTAATGAACAAAGCAAGAGGAGAATCTAGTGCAGGAAAAAGTTAGGAGCTTGTATGTGATCTGAGTATCTGTGGAATCATAGAATCATAGAATGATTAGAGTTGNAAAAATAAACTAGAAAAGGAGCCGAGAGGGAAGACATACTGACATGCTCAGCGTATTTTAAAGATTTCTGCTAGGCAGTTCTATGGGGGGTGGGTTTAAGCATCAGAACATCAAAGTCCCACCATCAGGTAAGACTTAGAAAAAAGGTAAAGACCAAGGGTTTGAGAATTAATTCACTAGAAATTACATTCATGATCATCTTGTTTTGGTCAGAGAAGGAAAAAAGTGCACACCAGCAAAAATGACTTGGTGTGCTTTCATCTGGTTGATTCAGTAATGAACAAAGCAAGAGGAGAATCTAGTGCAGGAAAACGTCAGGAGCTTGTATGTGATCTCAGTATGTGTGGAATCATAGAATCATAGAATGATTAGAGTTGAAAGGGACTCCCAGAGGTCATCTAGTCCAAGCCCCCTGCAAGAAGCAGGGACACCCCCAACTAGATCAGGTTGCTCAGGGCCTCATCCAACCCGGCCTTGAACGTCTCCAGGGATCCAGGGGCATCCACCACCTCCCTGGGCAACCTGCTCCAGTGCTCCACCACTCTCACAGGAAAGAACTTTTTTCTAATCTCCAATCTAAATCTCCCTCCCTCTATTTTGAAACCATCACCCCTTGTCCTGTCACAACATGCCCTAGTGAATGTTCTGGAGGTGCTTCTGCTGCCTCTCAAACAGATTCACAGAATCACAGAATGCTGAGGTTGAAAAAAACCTTTGAGATCATTGAGTCCAACCACCCCTGTCCTCTCCTAACCCATCTCCCTGATGGGAGATGGGTTAGGATCATCTCCCCATCTGTTCAATACACCCAGGGGTGGGGACTCCACCCCCTCCCTGGGCAGCCTGTCCCACACCCCCACAGCTCTTTGGGGGAAGAATTTCTTCTGACACCTCATCAGAACCTGCCCTGGTGCAGCTTGAGGCCATTCCCCTTGTCCTATCAGCCCACAGCCAGCAGTAGCACTTGGTTTTCACAAGGATCTATCTGTACCTCCTCTCACTGAGCAATTTCAGTGCATCAGTTAACAGCTGCAGTAAGGCCACCAGTTGACAATTGCTAAATATTTTGTCTTCTCTTCCTCCAGCACATCCTGCCTTATTTTCATGTCCAGAGCTACTGAGATGCTTTGCCAACTCTGAGCTCAGTAGTAAAATAAAAAAAAAGATATTTGATCCACTTGACATTCACCAATAACTTGGGTGTTCTCCCTTTGGTGTTTTCCTCTTAGAATATGAAGAGGTGCTGGCTTTTAACTTTAAAATTTATAAATTAAAGGGTAGGGCTGGTGGTGGTTTGTTCTGGGTAGTCCTGCTTGGAGCCCAAAAGACAACACTTGTGTTTGCAGGCTGTGGAGAGGGAGCTACGAACACGGGATGAAGCAAACTGTTTCCCCAGCTCCCGATACCAGCAGATTTGGATACAGCCAAGACAGACCCTCCTCACAGAGCAAGGGGCTCACTTGTACATCCCACAGAAGCTGTGGGTGCTGTGCAACATTCACATTGGTGGCTGAAGAGGGGACAAGGGAGATTATTATTTTTTTTACGAGTGCTTAAAATTGAGTTGAAAGCCGAGCTGATGTCATTTGGCATTGCCATGGTCTCCCCTGCTCAGAGCTGCATGGATCACTTATCAGAAGTTGAAAGGTTTACTGCCAGATTTCAGCCCAGAAGGGATGGTTGAAAGGTTGAATTTGCAGTGATCCTTGCAAAAATCTTTGCATGTCTTTGTAATTTTGTTTCATTGGCATTTCTGTGTTTTTTCTGTCAGAAGGACAGTGCCAGAATCACAGCTCATGTCAGTGAGCATCCTTAAATACCTCTGAGTGAATGCTGGAAGATGCTTCAAGACAGAGAAGCTGTTAGGTACAGTTACATGTGATTGTCTGTTCCTCTCAGAGTTGAAGCTCTGATTATTTCCTTTTCCTAGGGAAAAGGTCAATGTGAAGAGTATATTCATATAAACATATGAGTACAACTATAGTATTTCATTATAGCCCTGCTGGGTTTGTGTGCAAAGGATGGTAAAGGAACTGCTTACATTAAACCAAAAGCAGTTAATCGCTAGCCAGGAGGCAGACACCTCTGAAAGCTTCCCTGGTGGAGGTAATATTTCTTATGTAAAAGCAAGTTTTATTTGGCTTGTGTGTGTGCAGAGCTCTGTCTTTATAAACTTGTCATCTCAGAGCTGTCACACCTCCTTTGACCTGGACTTTTACAGTAAATGGATTGAAAGAATTATGAAGATGCTCCTTTGTAAGAAGGCGAGCTGAGGGAGTGGAAATCTTGCAGTGTCGTTTTAGTAATGTCGACAGAAGTTGATTCATGTGACATTTCTCTGAATCTTCCTTCAGCTCTACAGCCAAAGACATGAGAAAGTAATGAAGTTCTGTAGGTCAAGGATCTTCTAGGAAACCCCTAAGGTGGCCTCTAATGCAGTGTGAAAGGACAAGCTGAAGTGGAGTTGTGCCAGAGATGCGGCAGTGCCAAGCTCGTTGCACAGTGAGCAGTTTGTGTCACCTGTAGATCTTTAAGTAAATCAGTTTGTTTCAACATTTTATTTTTCTAAACCTCTTTTTGTACTGTTCAAATGAAGAAGGTGGTGAAACAGATCTGACTTTGTCTTCCAACCTCCTCCTGCAGCCATGTCCCCCAACCAAGGCAGCTGTTAGTTTGGACTAGCTGTGCTGCTCCCAGACTCACTTCAGCATCTCAAGCACCTCAAGCTTCTATCCACTACCATAGCACTCATTAGCACTCATTAGCATCCATTATGGGCATTTAACTCCCAACTTCTGTTCGAATTGGTGTCAGTGCAGCTGCAGGATGCTGGTGTTAACCATTTTCTGTATCTCACCTTGGGCGGATGGAACGTGGTGGAGGCATCAGCAGAGCGTTCAGTAAGAGTTTGAGGGTACTTTGTGTTTCCTTCTGAGAACCAGCAGCAATGTACCAGTGGTCCTCATGGGTCTTCTGGTCTGTCTCTGGTTCAGGCAGTGGCCAGCCTTTGCATTTTAATGTTTTATCTTGAGTAAGTGGGTGAGGGGAGAATAAGTATGAGTGGTTTGGGCAGCAGTAGGCAGAAATAACCAATGGTATGTGTGCCAGGACTCTTGGATTGCCTGTCCTCTCTGTGCTGTAGAGGTTGGGATGCAAGGTTTAAGGGATGGGGAATCCTTTATGTGACAGTGTGGGGTGCTTAAGGCATCTTCCAATCCCAGAGGTTGACAGAACTCCATGCTCCCTATGACGAGTAACGGCCGAAGCCTTAATCTTTGGGAACTATGTTACTATGTCCTTTCTAAACCCATTTATATTTTTTTGGCCTCGTTGCAGCCCTCTGGCAAGTCCACAGTTTAATTATATTTGCAGGCAAACAAACAAACAGACATTCCCTTTGTTTCTTTAACACGTGCTGGCTTATGCGGCCTCGCCTGACAGGGAAAATAATCTCCCAGGGATCCTCACCTCACGCAAGTAGCTCAACTCCCTGGCGGGTCCAGGGCTTGCTTGATGCTGAGACCCATTAGCAGAGGCCATGTAAAGAAAGAAACAAACCCTCCTGTGCTTATTTTATTTTCATGAGCTGCTTTGAATGGTGATGGGAAACTTCTGGAATTTCACCAATTGTGAGAGGAGAGGGAAGAGGAGAGGGCAGTATCTGTGTGGAGAACGTGGTCCCTTCTTCCTCCTCATGAAATGGTTGGGAATGTCTTTGGATTCCCATAAATGATTTGGCAGATACATTCTCAGATTAATGCAGGTGGAGTATTCATGAGTATCTGTGCTAGTGTGTGGTGATTGGGTGTGTGAGGCACAAGATAAGGTGTCCTCTCTTGTGAGATGTCCTACTTACAGGACAAATCTGGCATATGCAATTTAAATCTCATTTTCTGTGAACATGCTGGTGTATGATGTTGAAAAAAACTATATACATTTTTGCCCATAAAAGTCACTTTAAAGTTGACAGAAAACAAATGTAGAAAGGTTTAATTCCATTTAATTTAATTTGTCTTGTAAAATAGCTATTTGTGGCTATGTAATTTTGCATTATTGGCACAAGTGGAACACCTTCCTCCTGAGGACAGGCTGAGGGAGCTGGGGCTCTTTACCTTGGAGAAGAGAAGAGGAGACTGAGGGGTGACCTCATTAATGTCTATAAATATGTAAAGGGTGAGTGTCAGGAGGATGGGGCCAGGCTCCTCTCAGTGATGGCCAGTGACAGGACAAGGGGCAATGGGTCCAAGCTGGAGCAGAGGAGGTTCCATGGGAACGTAAGGAGAAACTATTTCCCTGTGAGGGTGACAGAGCCCTGGGCCAGGCTGCCCAGAGAGGTTGTGGAGTCTCCTTCTCTGGAGACATTCAAGACCCATCTGGACACGTTCCTGTGTGATTTAATGGAGGTGATCCTGCTCGAGCAGGGGGTTGGACTGGATGGTCTTTTGAGGTCCCTTCTAACTCCTGAAGTTCTGTGGTTCTGTGATTCACCTGTTCCTTCCCCCAAGCAGTGAGCAGTGTTCAGACGTGTAGCTGTGACCAGGTTTTGCAGTGTTTCCCTTTTGTTACAGACAAAAAAGGGGAAGATGTAGGTTGGTTGTGAGACACTGCACTGTCACCATTCCCCTTATGCAGAGGATGCTGTCAGATGGTCAGGTAGCAGCACCAACAGGCTGATGGACAGAGAGATGGACAGAGAGATGGACAGGCTGATAATGAGCTGGTGTTTGACTGGTCACTTCTCAGCAGATACTTGGGGAAGGTTGGGAGGGCAGGGAGGGGTTTGTACCTCCAGTACCACCCAGCTAGTATTGAACAGGCTCTTTGGGGATTTGTGGAACATCCTATGGGGCAGCTCCAGTGTTTCCCAGGCCAAATCAAGTCATTTTAGATAAGAGATTGAGATGCAGAGATTTATCTGTGAGAAGCAGCAAATTAGAAAGTGCTAAAGCTACAGCTGCTCTCTGTGGGTAGGAACGTGCTCATCATCCCACGTTTTCATGTCAACACAGCACCATCTCCTGTGCCTCATCTGCTCCTGGACTTACATTCAATAAGGGAGAGCCAGAAGCTGGTTTATCTTTTCCTTTTGGGTGCCTGTGACCAGTAAATTCAGTGCACCCTTACCAGCTTCGCTGCCTGAACATGAGCCCACAGTGTGCCCAGGTGGCCAAGAAGGCCAACAGCATCCTGGCTTGTATCAGGAATGGTGTGACCAACAGGAGTAGGGAAGGGAGTGTCCCATTGTCCTCAGCTCTGGTGAGGCCACACCTCAAGTGCTGGGTGCAGGTTTGGGCCCCTCACTCCAGGAAGGGTGTTGAGATGCTGGAGTGTGTCCAGAGANAAGTGGTCACAAACTGTCCCAGGGGAGATTGAGGTTGGACATCAGGAAGAATTTCTGTGCTGAAAGGGTTGTCAAGTGTTGGAACAGGCTGCCCAGGGCAGTGGTGGAGTCATCATCCCTGGAGGGGTTGGGAAGGCCAAGAGATGAGGTGCTGAAGGACATGGTCTAGAGGTGGCCTAGGCAGGGTCAGGCTGGAGTTGGACTCAATGATCTTAAAGGTCTCTCCCAACCCACGTGATTCTATGATTCTATCCTCCAAGACTGTAAAATACTCAGATTGAGTATATTTACTATTTTATTTCCATCTCTGTGTGTTATTTCAGCCTGGAGTGAGTCTGCCTGCTAGGTAGGATGAGGTGTGAAGGATAGCTAAGGGGAGGAGTAGCTCAATGGTGGAAGCACAGGGTCAGTACCCCACATTTTTGAAGGAGGCAGGAGCACAGATAACCAGCATTTGAGTGGTGATGAACATCCATTCCAGCTTGTTTCAGGGCTTGGTAATGGGCCAAGATCAATGGGTGACAAAGGGTGGCAAGGAGGGAGAAAAAGCAAGAGGATTGAGGAATAGTGGTCCTGGGTATCAGATCTCTCGTCTGGATGAGTAATGCCTTATGTGCAGTCTTTGGAATGGGCTAAAGGTAAACTAGAGGTTGTGGGTTAGGTGAGGTGCATTCAGGGGCATGGTCTGCTAGGACTTATGGGTATGAAGCCTTTAAAACACTGTATTGGAAGAGATGGTTTGGGCAGAAGGGATGTGCTGTAAATAAAAACACATGGCCACTCTCAGGGAAGAGGAGGGAGGAAGCATGATGTGTGGCAGCATCAGTCAGGTGAGTGTGGAAGGAGGAAAGAAAAAAGGAGCTGTGTGCAATGTGTTGGTGAGACCCTGGCACAGGGTGCCCAGAGAGGCTGTGGCTGCCCCTGGATCCCTGGCAGGGTTCAAGGCCAGGCTGGATGGGGCTTTGGGCAACCAGAGATAGTGAAGGTGTCTCTGCCCATGGCAGGGGTTTGGGAGTGGATGGGCTTGGAGGTCCTTTCCAACCCAAACCAGTCTGTTGGTTTTATGGTTCTGTGATAAGTGTGACAAAAGGAGCTCATAAATGCTCTGAATGTGGGGTGAGGTTCAATGGGGAGAAAGGTCAGGCAGGGGAACATGTCTGAAGACTAAGCCTCGAGGTACAACCTGACCAGCCACATTCAGAATGTCAGGAGAAGGTGAAAACCCCAGAACCACAGTACTCAGGAAGCAGTGATCCCCCTTCACTGCTGAGAGGTCACTGTAGCACGAATGGCAAGGCCATGGATCTAGCTGCTGTCTAGATGAAGATCCTTCACCTCTTTCCTTGATATCTCTTTGTAGAACTTTTCTTCTGCAAAAACCAAACTGCTACTCTGTGTTCATCCTCTTCACCCCAAGGTGATACTGAATGTGACACCCTTTTTCTAAGCCAGAAGAAGCCATGAGAGGTGTCGTCCTTCCCAGTTGCCCCCTCTGCAAGCAAACGGGAGCCACCAACTTCAAAAGAGAAGGAAGCAAGTGGCTCTGGTGGGACACCTGCCCATCGTGGCTGGAGCAGGAGACATGGGAGAGAGGGCAGTGCCAGCTTCCTGAGGGAGATGATTTAGTAAGAATGGAATAGATGATGCCTAGAGAGATCCAGCTCATGTTGAGTCCCTGAAAAAGACCCCATTTTAACATGGAGGGACTGGAGCCTTGGCTGTTTTCTCTGTCCTTGGAAAAAGGAAAAAATTGTCAAATACTTTGACAAGCCAGTGACAGATCTCAAATTTCCCACAGAAGAATGAATCAAGGCAACTGTTTCTTAGCATTCCATATTTCCAGTTACTGAAACACGTCCCATCCCAAAGGCCCAACCTCGGTGTGGAGCCCCTGATTTCAGCCTTCTGTGCCAGGGCACAGTCGGTGTGTGCCGCTCACCGGGAGCTGCTGGGGAGCAGAGGGAACCTTTGGGAGCGCCGCTGGGATCCTCCGTGAGGCGAGTCCTCTGGGTCGGTTCACAGGCACGAGGGATGGGCTGGGTTTGCTTGGAAGTTCAAGCTCAATGAACCGAGACTTTGGAGAACAATTCCCCCGTCTGCCGCCGCCGTCCTGGGAAGGCCTCTGAAGCCATCCTTCTTAAGAAACCCCCCGCCCGCTCCCCTGCCTCCCTCCCTGAATACGTTCATAAGTTTTCCTGACAAAAGAGCAGGTTCCAACCTGATGGAGAGAGCTCACAAAGAGTGGGGATGCCCCCCAGGAGAGGTTGGGACGCCTCAACACATGGCCAGTCACCGACAAAGCCAGCCCCGCTCACATTTGATCTCGGAAGAGCCTCCCTCGCTGGCACGCTTGACCAAGAACTGGCTGGGTGACTCATTCGTCTGGCGGCTCCGTGATTCATGAGCCTCCAGGAGGAAGGGAGGAGGGAGGAGAATGCTTTTCAGATCTGAAACACATTCCCCAAAAAGCAGACGCCCGACTGTGTCCAACTGGTGCACGAATACCCGCACGACGCCAGGGCCGGAGCCCCGGGGTGACGCACGGCGGGGCTCCCGAGGCGAGGCGCGCTGCGGCTGCCCCTGGCCCAGCCCCGTGGTTTGGAAGGTGTCACTGCATAAACAGGAGCGGTGCCTTTCATCATACCCCTGTGTGCTCTGGCCATCCTGGCCTGGGATTTCCCCAGGAACGTCCCACTTGTGCTTTGGAGTCGATATCGAGGGCTTTGACCTATTAGTGAGGTCAAAAACCTCAGATGACTTTGACCAGCTAAAATTTAAGCTTCTGATCTGCAGTAATAATTTTGGCTCCTTCTCTTACCTATGAAGCAAGTGAGCCAGTGTCTCCTCCTCATAGGTGTTGACAGTAGGTAGGGTGAACCCTTCACTGGAGACACCTCTCTGTCCATGTCCTGAGGAAGGCCTTGCTGCCATGGCTGATCACTTCGCTCTTGGTGACAGGGACCAGGTGAGGACCATCCGTCCCCAGGCACCTGTGGGAGCACCTTTCCCTTGGCAAGGTCACAGGGAGCTCAGGGCTCACTAAAACACTCGTACTTCCCACCACTGTGCCCCTCTTGAGCCAGCCTGGTGAGGGATTATGTTACTGCCTCAGACATACAGGTCAAAACGCTGAATTATTTAGCAGCAATTTCCAGATGGGTTTTAAAACAATTAACAAGTTCTAAAAATAGGCAGTGTGCTCTCTCTCATGGGTTTTGCCAGAAAAGGTCTGTTTGCTGTTCACTTACCAGCAGTTTGTTCCTGGTGCTCCCTGCAGCCATCAGAGCGTGTTTCCCCCTTGGTGAGCATCGGCTGCAGGCGTCCGGGCACAGCTCTCCTGGGCAGAGGGCTCAGACACCCTGTGCTGGGGCAGGGGTTTGCATCACTGGTAGTGTTACTGTGATTTTAGATGTGGTGCTGAGAGACATGGGTTAGATAGTGGTGAATGGCAGGTTAGGGTAATGGTTGGACTTGATGGTCTAAGGGATCCCCTCCAACTAAGACAGTTCTGTGATCCTGAGACTGCTGGTGAAGCCCTTCTCTCTAAGGGACTCGCTGTTTGCTTCCACCAGCAAACCAGGCCATCTGCAGTAAGACATTCTGGGATGTGTGGCTCAGTGCTTCCTTGCTGTCACAAGCACAGAGAGTCACAGAATCACAGAATGACAGGATGTCAGGAGTTGGAAGGGCCCTCAAAAGCTCATCCACTCCACTCCTCTGCCTGAGCAGGATCACCTCCATTAAATCACACAGGAACATGTCCAGATTACTCTTGAATGTCTCCAGAGGAGGAGACTCCACAATCTCTCTGTGCAGCTTGTCCCAGGGCTCCCTCACCCTCAAAGGGAAAAGGTTTCTCCTAACGTTCCCATGGAACTTGCTTTGCTCCAGCTTGGACCCATTGCCCCTTGTCCTGTCACTGGCCATCCCTGAGAAGAGCCTGGCTCCATCCTCCTGACACTCACCCTTAACATATTTGTAAACATTAATGAGCATCCCCTGGCTCTTTCCAGGCTTGCCATCAGAAGAGAGACTTGGGCCACCAAACCTTTATCTCTCTGGTCCAGGATGTGCTTTGTAGTCAAAGGGAGTGTTTGTTTCTTTTTTTTCTTTTTTCCTTTTTTTCCCTTTCATTTGCCATCACCCATATAAACAGGTACTTTGCCTTTACCTACAGGTTTATGAGGCTCTGCTGCCAGCCGAGCTCTCCTGCTTTGCTCGGTGGGACTCACAGCCCTCGGCCAGCTCGGGGGAATAGCACAGATGATGGAGCACATTTAATTGAGTTTCTGTTTCTGAAAAATGTTACACTGGGCAAAGGATTTGGACCTGAATGAAAGTGGTGGGTCTAATTTTAGACAGTACCTATGAATGAAACTTGAAACGAGCTGTTCAGGAAATACCTTCCTCTGCGCCAGTGCCAAGGAGAGTATGTGATTTAATGCTAAATTAGCCAGTGACTGAACAGGTTACCACGAGAAGAGTTTTTCCTACTTTCATCTGGTTTATTTTAAAATAGAAGTCTTAATTTCTACATGTATGCTCATGTCCTGGTACCAAAGCTGCAGATGCAGGGAGTGAGAGCCTCCTCGGCGTCAGCACCAGATGACCCTGTGATGCGGGTTTGTCATGTGTCTGCAGAGCAGTTCGTGCCCATCCTGTGTCGATCCAGGGATGGCCAGCAGTGAGTGGCACGTGGGAGAGGATCTGGAGCAGACTGAAAGCCTGTCCCAGGGCTCTTGCCCAGGTGAGCATCCACATTGGCTTTAGAGAGGCCAAATCACTTGTGCTTTGTTATGTATCACCCGAACCGTCCTCTTTCGGGAGCAAAGACAGAAGAGAAAATTGTCCCTCGAGACACCGAGCATCCTGTCCCCATCCTGCACACCTTTTATCACACAGCCTTTCATGTCCATAATTTAGGAACCTGGGCAGCTAAGGGTGCAGCTGAGAGGTAAACCAGCAGAATGGCTCTGTGCCTCCCTGAGCAGCCGTTGCAGACTTGCAGAGCACCAGGTGACAGGCGCCGATCTGGGTACCCGCACTGTGCGCCGCAGCAGAGCCTGGCAAAGAAGCAAAAAGGAATTGCTAACGATGGGGTATCAGGAGGTCTGAACCATAGGAATAATTTGCAGGCATTGTAAGCCAACTGTGCCCTTCTAACACCTAGCAAGCTTCTCAGCCATCAGCAGTGGAAGCTTTGGCAGGTAAAGTGCAGAAACCTTTTGCAATGCTTTTTTTGTTATTTATCTAAATAATCTATATCATACTGTCCTGGTTCTGGGGCTGTTGATCTCTCTTGGTTGAATGATACCAACTTGGGTTGGCAGATGGTTCACACTAGATAAACTTTGTTTACAAAAGGAGAGATTCATACTTAAATCCCAGCTGAGATGTTCATAGCTGATAATATAGCAGATAAAGACACTTTCATTTAATGAAAAAGTGCTTCTGAACTTCTCCGTTATCCTTTCTGGAAACTACCTGAGTAATCTATTGAACTAATCTGATTTCCAAGGGCTCCAGGACAGGCAGCCCAGACTGGGGAAGGAAAGTAACAGGAGTGCGGTGGGTGGGAAGATAGAGTTTCAGGTTGGACTTCAAGCGGTCTTTTACCTCCTATCTGATGACAGGATGAAAGTCATGGGCAGGAGACATCAAAGCTCTTGTTAACTGACTGCTGTCCAACACCAGGTCTCTCCCAGTGACTACAGGCTTTAATTTAGGCTCCTTGTTTCCATGCTGCATGGCAGGAGCTGTTCACTGTGTTCTGGAAACCCCTAGGATGATGCTCCCAGCTTGGGGATCGTCAGATGAAAAGTGCTGTATTAAAAAAGGGTTCTGTTACATTTCTCTGCTTGTGCCCTTTTGTTGTCCAGCATCCTTTTGGCTTTATGTCTCGTCCCTCAGTCACGATCTTTTTTATCCCTCAGTTAATCTTCATAGCAAAGCTGTGATGCCACCTGATTACAGTACAGACAGGAGAGAGATCAGACCCATGGCTTGCATTCTGGGGAGTAAGCGTCTGCCTGTCCTATACCTGTGCTTGATTTATTGCTGTGAGCCTTTTCTGCACTTTCAGATGGAAAGCTGCATTGCCAGAACAATTCAGGTCTACATGGAAAGATGATGGGATTCTTACAAGTACCTAAAAGGCCTTTTCCCTTGATTTGCAAGGAACATGTGGTGTCCCAAGGAACTGACCAAGTGGAAGGGGTAAACCTGCCTGACTAAGTAAGAAAAAATTAACCTTGAATCCATGTCAGCCACCTGAAGGGAACTTTCTGAGGTTATGAAACGCACAGATACATGCTCAAAACCTTGGTCTTGTTGAGGGCACAAGAGGGTATTGATGAATGTCAGTGGGGTGAGATTTTCACCCAGATTCTTTCCCCTTCTCCTGTCCAGGCCAGACACATACTGCAAAAGCTGTTTCTTGTCTCAACCCCTAATCCTGCGAGTGGTTCAGCAGCTCTTGGGAAGGCTTGACCTTGCTTCACTCCCCCATGAAAACAAGGCAGCTGAAAGCATTCAGCTCTTTATAGCTCTTAGCAGATTTATCCAACTGGACCCAGTTGCTTGACTGAAGGCATTTCAAATGCTGAGATTTAAACTGGGATTTCCAGAAGACTTCTGGAGAGGCATGTGTTGGTAATGTCTGGACTTGATGGGAGTGACGTGCATCCCTCGAGTTCCTTTTAGGAACTTATCTCTGTGCTTTTCTGTTGTTAACTAAAAACAAACCACGAGTCTTGGGATTTCTCCTCACTACTGGCTATCTATAAAATCCATGAGCCATTACTTCTCCATCCCTTCCATAATAAAATTCCGGGAAGTAACACATTTTAACAACAAGCAAACCTGCCTTAATAAGACAAAAGTCTTGTGCTAGAAGTCCAACTTTCCACTGGCAGCACTTCTGGTTAATACTGGAAATTCTAAATATCTGATCAAACATTTCTGGAATTTCTGGGAATACACTGAGATGCCACACGGGCTAGTTCTTCATAAAGTTTTCAACAAAATAGCTTCTGTTGGGGCTTAAAGGAGCCCCTCCAAGCAATCCATCTCCCTCATTTCTTAATGTGGTTCCTTACATTTCCTAAGCTGGCTCCTTGAATGACTTATGGTCTCCTTTGCAAAATGCATAGACACAAATAAACCACATATATGAGGAAGGAACATTGCTCCATCCCACAAAACAGATTAAATACATTGATCCGAAATCACCCCTGGGGTAACTCCCGTGGATTCGGACAAAACACATGAAGTGAGCTCATTAAAGCAACATTTCTGATATGGATTGGAAATAACAGTCAAATGGAGTTTTGCAATAATGAAATGATTGTTTATTAGTGATGAGTGAAACACAAAATGTCTGGCACTCTTTGTTGATCTTAGAAAAAGAACTGAATAAGTTTGAAACCCGATGAGGTCTCTCTGAATCCCTGTGTCAGCAAAACTGCCTGGAAGTAAGTCTGAGTCAGGGTTCTCGTTCAGATGTCCTTGAGGCACCCAGATCTGTAAGGCTGGATACAGGCCATATCTCAGCAAGTGCTGAGAAATCAGGGGGTGTGAATTGAACCCGTAAATAACCAAGAACAAACTCATCCCTAAATTTTATATGATTTTGATATTTTGGAGACAGACACCCAAATCCCACAACCACACCAGAGCTGCAGAAGAGAATATTAAGCCAGGGGAAACATAATTAGTTCCCAATTCAGACTTAATAAATAAACAATGCAAGTTGTTTCCAAGCTTTAGATTTGTTTTCTTCTTTTGTCTTCTTCCACTCTGTCAGACCACAAGTAGCTTTTCACATGTCTTTGTACAGAAGTCAGCTTTGGGGTTGGAGTAGCATGGTTTTATTCAGATTTTGTAGAAAACGTTGGGGATAGATGCTCTCATGGCATTCTGGGCCCCTCCTGAGGATCACAAGGCTGGAGGAGATCTGCCTGGTGTGATCCTTGCCCAGACAGTGCTCTGTCAGCTCTGACTGCTTAATTTCAGCTTCGTGATTGTCCTTATGATTGAAGGGCTGGTCCTTAGCAAGGAGATCTGTATGCCCAACTCTCCTACCTGGCCCTGGTCTGCCAGGAAAGCACCGACAGGAGAGGCAGCCCAGGAGAGGACAACTTACTATATGGTTGGATCCTGGTTACTTTGGAGCTGCTACATCCCATTACAATGGTCAGTCATTGGGATACCCTGCAGTGACCCGCAGGAATAGTCCTGCCTACAACTAGGCCTCAACTTAATTCCTGTAGGCATCAGTGTGTAGCAGCACAGCAGAGCAGACTTCTTGATGTCCAGCAATTGGGGTTCATCTCAGCTGCCTGTGATTCTGTGGTCTGAGAGCAGCTCTGGCTCCGTGTCCCCACCTCCAGCGAGCTCCTCAAAGGAGCTTTATTTCAGCTTGGGTTTAGGCAGTGAGATCTCACTCACCCTCCTTCAGTGTATTCTGCAGCAGACCTCGATGTGATCACTGTGGAGGAGCATTTGGTGGGGAAGAAGCTCACCTTGTCCTCATCCCTCAAAAGATGGGTCCTGAGTGAGCTCCCAGAGTAGGGAAGGGATGGCTCCATGTTGAAGGCCCTCACGAAAGCATCAAGGGACCTGTCGTTTGTGGTACCCTGTGAAACCTAAATCGAGTCCAGTACCAGGTGAGAAATCTCCTGTTTCTACCTGCTGAGGATGCTGTAACACTTGGTGATTGTGCCCCTTGCTCCTCAGAAGAAACTGCGAGTTGTATTAGTGTAACTGTCATCTGCGTGGTGGCTGCTCCAACCACATCCTTTAAGGGGAAAATTTCCAGGGCACCACCAGCTCTCGAAGTGCTGTGTTCAACCCAGACTTCTAGATATGTTAAGGGTATTTTTCTAAGGATTTCAAGTACTTAACTGGAGATCTTGGACAAATAATAACACTAAGGAAAAACTTCTAGATTACAACTCCTGATTGCATTTGGAGAGCATGCAGCACTCTGCAAGTCCTGTCCTAAGAGCCCAAGTTGGTGTCCAGAGCCTCATTACTCCTCAGAGCTGACCTCTGGGGTCATCAACCCTGTCACACTCTGTCCTCCAAGATCAGGACTCACCAGACTCTTCTGTAGCCTTGCCAAAAACCCGCAGTACTGAACAGCATGGATAATTCTCATTTTCTTGTGTTTAGGTGAAACAGAGCCCTGGTTTTGCAGTCTGGGGTGACTTTCCTCTGGTGTTAGCAGGTCCTATGTGTGCTCCTGCCATGAGAAGATCTTACCTGGCCACACAGAGACACGACATCCAGGTTGGCAGTCTGCAGGAGTAAGCGCTCAACGAAATACTGCTGTTTCAATCACAGTGATTTTGAGCCTTGGGGAGAAAAGTGTATGTCTAAAGAAATATATGTCCTAAGCCAGTGATTTCCAGCCGTGGGAACGGGAGGGACAAGTCTTGCACTGAATAACAGCCTGGAGAGCTGTACGAGCACCCCAGTGGGTTTGGGGCGGATGAAACCGGGAGAGAAATTCAAGCTTAGCAGGGGATCCATAGCTAAGCAGAGATTTCTTTATTCATATGCGTCTTTCTGCAGGACCGGGGATTAGGTTGAAGTATTTGCATTGTAGGAAATAAATCCGTTCTTCTGTCTTCATTTAGCTGGAGAGGAAGTGAAGTTCAAGGTTATTCCAGCGTCTGTAAAGCAGGAGCTGCAGATCCCTCCTGGTGTGCCCTCCCCCGAATACACCACGTAAGGTACTCGGGAGGCAAAAGGGGCTTCTCAACCGGGCTGTGTGAGTCAGCCTGCGGGCTGGAGCCTTGGTCTTCCCGTGACAAGCATTAGTCAGAGCGTTTCTGTCACGTGGCAGGACAGGGGAGCGAGCGCCTGGGCCTCGAGGGTCTCCAGTGAGTTGGATGGCTCCCGCGATCCCTTCGAGAGGTGGCTGCAGTTCAGCGGCGTGCAAAACGATCCTGCTGCGAGGGTCACAGAGCAGTTGGTGTCTGGCGAGCAGGGGCCGGGTTCTGGTGGGCTGAAAAGTGCTCCACAAACATCCGTTATTATTCTTGATTAGAGACTCTATATATAGGATCCCTTTCGGGATCGACAGGAGCTCGGTTACCAGGCGGACAACAGAAATATGAATTTATCAGAATGAAATGGAAGTCAAGGGAACACACTGTCTAAGGCAACAAGGCGGTTCAGACAGCTCTGCAGCAGCCTAAACACATGACAGACTCGAGCAGCTCCCGCCGCTGCCAACACAACTGCTCGCCGGGGCTGCCAAGAAGCCAGATGCTGCTGCTGGAAAAAATATCTTCCAGAGTTTGGCATCAGGATCCTGTGATTACCATCCAAATGGGAGGAGATGGAGTGGTAGAATGTGAGTTTAGTATTTAGCACCCCAGAACTGTGCAGCAGCCTTTGAAGGCAGAGGAAAAAAGTTCAAGCAAAATATTTTTGCTAAAAATATGTTCAGAGAAATGAACTTTTTTTTTTTAAAATAGCAGAAAACCAAACTATTATTAAAACAACACAAAATACTTTACGTCCCTATCAATTAAATGAGTAAAACCAAAGAGGACTGTGGATTCTTTACTTGAGTAAATTTTGTTAAGGAATGGTTTTAAAAAGGTCAGAGCATGAGCTCTTTGTCTCTGCCGTTGTTGCTAATGGAAAGTTCCAGTGCAGATAGCATCACAGCGGCTCCCCTACCCAAGACAAATAGAGATGGGCCGGAGCACTCCCGCGTAACCTCGGGAAGGGTGGATTTAGGCCCGAAGCCTGCAGCTAGCCTTCTCATTGACAGACAGAGGTCAGAGCCCTAAATCCAATCTGACCCAGGGTTTGGGGGAAGGTTCAGCCCCAAACCACCCAAGCCTTGTTCAAAATCTTCCAGCTCAAACCCATGTTTGAAGACAAGGCCATAGAGGGCTGGACCATTCCTTAAAGAGCTTTGAGGCTGCTCCTGAACCTCCTCCTCTTTCCTAAGAACTGTGGTTGATACTGTCTTAACCCGTGGCCATAAGAGGATTTGGATGTCTCTCACCAGTTTGCCCACCCTACCGAGACTCCACAGCGGGCATGGTGCTGCTGAGGGCCCAGCACACTGAAAAAGGCAGCGAGGTGCTGCCTGCTCCCCTGGCCGGCTGCTCTCGCCTCCTGTCTCCAGTCTGACATTTCTGTGTGTGTACTGGTTCTGCTCCATGACTGGGAATCCTATTATTATAGTAATAGTAGTAATAATAATAATAACAACCCAAGTGGGAACTCGGAAACATACATCTGGAAAGTTTAGGCACGAAGACTGTTTTGCTTTACTTGTGTTTTTGGTTGCTTATTTTTATGACAGATCTGTATTTCAACAAATGTTATCTCCCTGCCTGTTATATCAGAAGAGAGTAAACAAAGCCATTAATCATCTGCTTTCTGGGCACATTGGATCCTTTTGAAGGGGAGGTGGGCTGAGAAGCAGAGCGTGTCTGTTCCCTCCCAGGGGACCTCACCCAGGGATGCTGCTCACTGGTGCTTCTTCCTTTGGGGAGGTTCCAAATGGGAGGAAGACCCTGTGGCAAACCACATGTGTCCCCAAGGGCTTGTGCTGCATCGTTCCTGGCTAGTGCCATGCCTCTTCTGGGCACAGCATAAGTCCCAGGCGGCCTGGGGGTGATGGTTGTCTCCGTGAAGGCCACATAGATCCCAGGTAACTGGTTAGGTAGTGGGATTTTCCTCTAGCTTTTGACAGAGCTCCCAACATGAGCTGATAAACTCAGCAGGGAATTCTGCAGAACCCATTGGGGGAATCCAGAGATGCCCCACTTGTCCCAAGGGACACACAGGTGGCTGATGCTTCAGTCTGCACCGGGTGCTGCTTGGACACAGCTGTTTGACAAGGCTGTTTGGACTTGGGGGCAGGAGGGGTGTTCTCTAGTGATGTGACACACAGCTCCAGGGTCTTCAAGTCCATCCTGAAGAGCAGGACAGACAGACCTGCTTCCCCAGCCCTTGGCCAGGCTGGGAGCTGCGGTGGGAGTGAGCTTGGCAAGTTTGATCATCATGAGATGGTGGAGGGGGTGGGTGGCACTTTGTCACAGGGCAGCCCCCCCATGCCTGGCACTGCAGTCAGGGCATGGCAGTGGCCCAGCCAGATGGGGTACCCGAGCCTGCCTCGTTACTTCACATGGGAAGGAAATCTTACCTGGTCCAGTTAATAGATAGGAGCTTTTTAGGTTTTGTCCCTGACACACAGCATTGAAAACTGCAATTTATTATCTGTCTCGGCATTATCACTCTCTAGACTTCCTGTGTCACCAGACCCTGTGTGTTCAGAGGCACGTGTGTCCTTCCAAGCTCAGGCTCAGGTTCCAGGCTTTAACTTCTGCCTCCCTTAAACAGTATTTCAGTGTCATCAGTAGCGGCTCTGTTTCTGCTATTTCAGAATCCATAATGAATTAAAAAAATTCATTTAATTTAAGAATTAAATGAATTTAAGAATTAAATGAATTAAAATAATTCATTATTCAGAGACCTTTTAGCCTTTAACATGATGATGTTACTCAATTGATCAGCTGAGCAAAGGCTGCTGGAGCTCCTTGTGTTAGAAAACATCTCCTCAATTACTAATTTTGATCTGGGATTCAAGCAGAATCTGCTCTTCTGAAGTACAGTTTCTGTACCAGCCACTGGAAATGTCATTTGGTTGTGTTTCACAAGGAAGGCTTCAACTGTTAGGGCACTTTAAAGCAGTAGCCAAGTTTTCTAGTACCCTGAAAAGGTTTTGAGCTGAATGTTGGAAAGGAAGGGAAAGGAAAAGATGGGGAAACGAGCCTTTGCAGCCATTAACCGGCCACCTGCCTCTCCATGGAGCCCCATGCGTGGTGATGCCTGCAGGACGCGGTGCTCTCTATGCCTTTTCCAGCCGCGCAGGACATCTGGACACCGTATGCCAGACGTGCTGTTGGGGCCCACAGGTGTGGAAGAATCTTAGCTGTAAATGTACTTGACTGCAGCCCCTTGCATTAAGAGGCAAGATGTCTCTTGAAATAACTCCCCAAATCGAGATGCTGTAAGATTTGGGCAGTGTAAGTGTTAGTTTGTTCTGGCCATAGCTGAACGGTGTCGCAGTTGGTGTTTTAACCTCAGCCTGTGGATGTGGAGTGTCTCAGAAACCTGGGTTTGGATGGTGTTTGTGCACTTGTGTCTTCATGTGTTACCTGCTAGCAGAGACTGGGATCTGTGGACATGGTTGAGGTACTGTGAGATTGACTTAGGTGTTAACCACCGGCATCTCAGCTACTCCTCAGTCTTTGCCCATGCTTCCTTTTCCCCTGGAGTAAAAGTATATGAGCTTTTGTTCTTGGAGTAACAGTAAGGTGCTATAAGTGGCATTTACACAATGGTGTAAATTGTGTTTATCTCTCTGTAACTTCTCTGTGTACCCACACCCCTTGCAAGATTTCATACCTGGAGGGATCCACCAGACTACACAGGGGGCATGAAGGGAGAAGCTATGTATGATTCACGGTGCAGGACTTCCGTGCTCAGAGTTGGCTGATTTAACCTCTTCCCATCGGTTTACTTGGAGCAAGTATCCTGTTGCACAATAAGCCAAGCCAGCACCAGTTTCAAAACTTGTGAGATCTAGGATACTCAGAATCAGGAGCCACAGGTTTCACTCATGTACCTCAACTTCCGACACCACGCAGTGAGCCAAAGATTGTCCTTCTGAGCAGATGAGACCAGCAAGGATGGGACCTCTGTAGAGAGGTGGCCAGTCCCCTTGAGAGTCTATCTGTATGCAGCTTTTTGTTTGTCCTTCAGGGTTGGTACACTCCCTAAATCAATGCTGGCCTTTGAAGACTTCTCTGCTCTCCTTTCTAGCTCTTGAGTTCAGTTCTTTTATTCATACTAGAATAACCCATTGCCACTCATTGCAACTCTGGTTTGTTCTGTATTAAGTTATAGACAAGAACTGATTCTGGGAACTGTTGCTTACCTCCTGGTGTTAGTATGTTGGTGTTTGGTTGTCAGAGAAATATCTGAAGCTCACCTTTCTGACGTGATCCCTTTCTCATATTTCTGTGTGTGGAAAATGCTTTTATTCTATCTGTGCCTGGAGCTGACTTAGCTTGGTTTCTGGATATCATACAGAGACATAATTTGCTTGGACTGCGAAACTTAAGCCTTTAAAGTACACATACCAAGCACTTAAGGCAGTTAAAGTGTCCTCCTTTCCTGGGAAGCTGGACTCTCCTCATTAGGTGCAAGTCCCCAGGACTGAAAAGCCGCTGGTCATTCCCTCAGGTCATCAGCTCCACTCCGGCAGCTCCAATTACCTTAGCAGAATAGTATCACCCATAACAACCTAAGTAAATCAGGAAGTCACCGAACAAGGGAAGTAATTACAGCTTCTTTCAGGCCTGAAAAAGCAACCTGTTCTTTTACGACCCATCGAAACCATGTGTTTGCCTTTAGTGGTTAAAATAAAGGGTGTGCAATTTGGGAATAATCCAGCTATGAAGTTTCTTTAGTAATTGGCAAGTTCTGAAAGGTTTTCCCTTCTGCAATTTAAAGGTGGTGAACATGAGATTAATTTAATTTTCTTTTAGATTAGCCTTTAAGGGACACTACAAAGCCAAATAATGACATTTTCAAACGGTGAACCCACATTTCACTCATTTGACATAGAGATTATTTTGTTAAGTACCTTCAAATTTCATTTATGACGTGGTTTAGTCATGCTGTAAACCAGAATGTCAGTCACTGTACCTGTATCAAACCCTCAGAATCCAAAAAGCATTTATTTACTCCTCACAGAAAAAGGTCTAGCATGTTACTCAACCCTACGCGTAGTACTATCAGCTTACGCAACTCGCGCTTGTTTTTCAGTCTTCATTTCAACACACCCGTTCATTTGATTCAGATTCAGCTGATTCCAGGTGCAAAAAAAGTATTTGTCTGCAGTAAGTCTGATCTAAGTTTTATAAAGAGCTTTTCAGATGGTCAGGGCACAGGCATGTGTTGTTGGTTTAATGGAAGGAGCTTCTGTATGTCCGAGCATGAACCATATATTCTTTTTTTGAAATAAAAATCTGATGGCACACGGTCCTTAGCGCTGTGCTTAGGCCGAGCATATGACTAATCTGGCTGAAATCAGTGGGATGACTCAAAATGCTTAAAATGATGTGCATGCCTGTTCCAGGACAGAGATACAGGATGCTTAATGCTGGGGTTCTGGCCTAAATTACAGTTCATTCACTCTTTTCTCTGGGTGTCCCTTAAAAAAGAATAACAAATACGTTGGAATATTGCTCCAGACCTTTGGTAGGGAGGGTGTCTACAGATCACACCTCCATTTTAATTTAAAATGCAGCAGTTAGATCACCACGTTACATTGTTCTGCATTTATTCCATATTTGTGTGTCAGATTTTCAACGTCCTTTATGTCATCTAATTTACTTGACAGAGGTGGCCAGTTCTTTCTGTTATAGCTGTCTGCAGATCTCTGCCTGGTTCTCGGGTGGGTCTGCTGAAGATGAAGGAAAGGGCCACATCTCCAGTAGACTGTGACCAAGCACCACACCACACAGACATGGTCCTGAGATGAGGCAGTTGGTGCATCTGAGAATGAACAAAGACCTAAGTAAGTTCCTTCATGCTCTGTGAGGGCTAGTAAGTTCCTTCGTGCTCTGCGCCTTCCCAACAAGTCAATCTTTGGTTTCCATCATCCCAAGACCTTCTTAGGGCTGGAAAATTTCCAGTGCATTCTGTGTTTTTCAGTTGATGCTTAAATGTTTTGAGTTCTGTCCTCTGAAGTTTCACAAAGGTCTCCCTGAACTAAGAGCAAGGACAGCATCTGCTCAGAGCAGCAATGTTGGCTAGTAACACATATTTAGAGAGAAAAGGAAAACAGTAGCACCCTTTGCTGCTGAGCCATTCCAAAGGCTCACCAGTCCTTTCTGCTCGCCTCACGCTCCTCTCTGCCGGGATTTTCCCAGACCCACTGTATGTTCACTGATTCATCCTCTCCATTGCTGAGACACCTAAACATTTCCAAAGGAAGGCAAGAAACCAGGTCAGCAGAGTGGAAGTAACCAAGGAAAAAAAACACATATTCTTGTATTGGGGGAAACGTCAGAAGAAAATGAATACAGTAAAGTGGGATTTAAAAAAAAAAAGACCAAGAAGAAAAGAAAACATGCACAGGGTGGATTTGAAAGCCAATGTCTGACAGCTGTAGTATATTCGGTGTCTGACATCCCAGCGGCTCAATGAGGAAAGCAAAGTTAGTGGTACGAGTTCTGAAAATCCCATGTCTGAGCTACTTTGGGTTTACTCAACAGAGCCACTGAAATACAGCAGTGCTCCAATCACATTTGTCTCTTGAACTACTGGGGAGTAATCTGACTTGAGAGGCAAGCCAAGGTGTCACAGGAAAGTTGTCAGAATAATCCCAGTAGGATTCAAGTGGGTGTCCACCCCACTGTGTGCCTGGATGGGGGCCAGGGAATATCTGAGGCTCTTCATGGACCAACCTGGCCAGCAGAAACCTACTGAACTGATGAGGGAGAATTTCCTTTGTGCTGCCTCCCGTTAGCTCTCACCTGTGACCCCTTCCTTCTGGCTTTCCCAATTCTTTATCAGAGCAGTTGCCCGCACAGCCAGCGGTGTGTGGCTCACAGCGGTGGGTTCCTCATCTCAAAATGGGGACATTTCATCCCCAAACCTTTCCAGACCGAACTCCAGATGCATTTTATTGTCTCCTTCAGGGCTGTGTTACAGCCTGCACTGAGGACCCACGAGCCCAGCTAGCTGATCCTGCCACCAGCATCCCATCGGACTCAGGCGATCGCAGCCACAGCAAACTGCACGCAGATTGATTTCACTCTCATTCTTGCAGCTCGAGCCAACTGGGAATGTAAACCATGCTGACCAAGGAAAGTTGGGGAAATTGCCAGTGAATGCAGAAAAAAAAGAAGAGGAAGGAAGATGTGGAAAGCAGGAGGTAAGAAAAAAACAGTCATTATTTAATACTCAGCATGCTGTCTTGGGTCAGGCCTAACAAATGTCTGTGGAATCAACCTTCCCTTTGATAGAGAATAATCCCCCAGATTGGTCCTTCACTCTCTGGGTGGGGATTAGCTGAATTAATTGTTTGGTAGAGACACCAATGAGTACAACAGAAGTTAAAACCCACCCATCAGTGTTGTTTTAAGGGGTTGGTTCAACCCACTGTTGGGTATGATGTTGGTGGGGAAATTGGGGGTGACATCCAGGCACAAAAATGCAAACCTCCAAAATGTCTTTCCCCCAGATTTTAAGAGTGTAGACCCAAGGACTGGTTTTGACTCTGAAGGTAAACTTAGTCCTCTAGAGGGCATGGTTACACTGATTATATATTTAATAATTAACTAGTATTACCTTGTTCACTTTTACTGGTGAAAGTCAGGAGTCAGTGGACTGACACAAGTGGAGTTACATTGTCTTCAAACACTTAAGGTTTCCCTTTTTGTCTCTCTGTTTTGAGGAGGCTGATCCTGTGCGGGCCAGAAGGTTTGGGTTTGATCACTGGGGCAGCTTTCCAAGAGGTAGCTGTAATTCTTTCCTTGTGTGAAACCCAGTGGATCTCTGTTTCACAGGTATCTGTGTGCCTGCTTTGGTTGATACCAACATCCCTTAGTAGCAGCCTGGGCTGGGTCATCTGAATAGTAATGTCCATCCTTCTCAGAAAGCCTGGCAGCTCCAGGCACTAGATGACAGTTACTTGTGTTTGGGCCATCGAGCCAAATTTCAAAGTTACCAGAGCTCCACAGATGTAAATATGGCCTCCATCTGTCCTACCGCCTGCGGCTCAAACAGAGCAGAGGTTTGAAGCCGAGACCTCGCAGTGCGAAGGAAGATGCTGCACTAGCTGATCCAAAAACCCACCTCCTCCACTGAGGCAGCACAAACCATGCTCAGTTTTAATCTGGAAGTTGTGTCTTTTCAGAGCAGACACAAGGCTCATCTGTCTGTAACACAAACACCTGCGTTTTATTCGGGTTTACAATATTTAAATCCCCTTATAAAATAAATGGCTACTTGCTGGAAAGTTCCCCATGCTGTATGTCCAAGATATGATGAATTTCAAAGCTGTTTTCCAAGATGCACTGGAGAAAGAGGAGGACTGAAAACAGCCAACATCTAGTGTTACAAACAGAGAAGTGTTAGTCTGGGTTTTGTGGCTTCCTTCAGCTCCTGAGTGCATTCCACACTCATAGCACGTGAAGATTTCTTCCTTGGGTCACCCATAGTGCCAAACCAGCACCTAGGAACCAAGAAGTGTCTTCATCTGCGTTAATTTCTTACCGTCATTGCGCTGCGCTGCATAGAATCCCTTCTTCAGTTACACTTGGAAGTCATTCTCAGCCTTGTCCTGGGCCGTGATGATTATGATCTTCAATTTTCTGTATTTGCCAAAAAAAAAATAAAATAATAAAGTCCATCTTGCCTTCTTCTGAGCTCTTTCATGTGGCTGAGGTGGTGATACTCCTGACTGGTTGAAAAGATGTCTACTGGCCTGTGGGTCAACCAGATTCCTTGGGTTGAATCTACACTTCCCTTTGAAGCCATGGAGCTTCCAAGGGCTGGGTTGCCCTTCCCTTGGGCTGACCCAGCTCACAAACATTAGCCAGAGCCAGTGTGATGTATTGCATCACACAACTTCATCATTAGTGGGTTTGCAGGAAGAATACAGTCTCAAAGAGAGCCTCGTCCCAGAAATTGGACGCTGACCTGGTGATCTGACCTTCCTCTGAAACTGGATTAAGGTGTTCTGAGTGATACCACTGGTCTATCCTTTACTGCCAAAAAGCTGCACAGTCTAGGCCAGGTCTGGGAAACAGCTAAAATAGCAAATGCTCCTGAAGAATTTGAGCTGGATGTTTATGCACAAGAAAAAAACCTCTTCACAGTGTAGTTTCTAACTAAGTCTAGAATTTACTGGATGCATCATTCTCCATTTACTGGATGCATCATTCTCCGTTTCAGGGCAAGAGCCAGGCAAAACTCCCCATCAAAACAGAATAAAATGATGTAGTTTTCTGCTCTCCTTTTGTCTTCATTTTCAGCTAATTTAGCAGCAGCAAGGACTTCCTGCGAGAACTAAGCTAGTGCAGACAATCGGTTGCTTTGTCTCTCCATAGCCACTCCTCCTGTCTGATCTTACTTTGGAAGTTTTGGGGGGCAGATGCTCTGTGGTTAAACCAGCAAGCCCCTGTCCTGAGCCACCCCAGCTCTCTCACAGTCTCACTGCGATCATCAGCATCAAAAATAACACTTGCTGTTAGCTCTTGAGCATAACGAGTTACGCAGAGCAAATTCTGAAGCGGCAGTTACGTGGCCAGCGGTGCCGCGATGAGCTCATGCGCGGCTCATCCAGATACCTCGGCCTCATGCTGCGGCCTGCGGTGTAGACATCCCTTGACGCTCCTGTGGGCTGGACGTACTTGCAGAATTTTTTGCAGTATAGATGAAAATGCAGCATTTGAAGGCCATTTGAGAGGAAGGAGGGGGTTGGGGCAGGGTAGTGTTGGCTTCAGCGCTGGACATGCTGTCTCAGATCATTGTTACTGCAACCATTTCATTCTAATTCACCCATATCGACCATTTTTAGGTCTCTTCAGCGTTTTGCTCGAGCCATCGTGCGGAAGAAGGCTTTGGCCGTGCTTCATTATGCTTGGCTGGTGTCGGTGAAGGAGTGAGTGACACCGTTATCCAAGTCTATCTGTACTCCACCACAGTGCAGACAGCCAAGCACTGTTGGCCACAATGAGTATTGCTCAGCAGATCTTTGTCAGGCTTGTTCAAACAAGATCTGTTACCGTTGACCTACTAGCTAAAAGTTCATGCCTCTGACTCCAGGATAGTTCTTGTCTTGGTGTCATTTGTTGGTTGAAATAATTAGTTATTGTAAGATTATCACATTAAGAGGGATTTTTTTGTTTCTTTGTGTTATGGGGAACGGCATTCTTCTTGCTATCAGATGCCGGGTGGGTAGTTTATTCTTTTGCTTTCTATTCCAGTGTGGGTTTGGGTTCCTGAAACTGAGACAATCGAAGCCTCAAACAGAGCCAACGGCTTTACAAACCTCCCCAAGCCTCTGCCAGTTTAATTTATTGTGGGCTAATGCAGCACAGGCTTCTTTTAAGTGAAAGGTGCCAATCATGCAGAATTATACAGTGGTTTTGATCAAAGCCAACTCACCTGTTTGCTGGAGACTTGAATCAGACCACCAAACGCATTTTCACTTCAGCCTAGAAATGAGCCAAACCCACAGAGTCCAGATCCAAATCTGGCTTCAGGCTCCCATGGTCTGATTCTGATGGACTCTGTGGCTTTGTTGCTTAAAACACCATGAGGAGATTGAAAAGGAACTTCAGATCAGACCTCTGAGTGCTGACAGAACATCAGTCCTGGTTAAGAGCCATCACAGAGTATGGTCTAACCAACTTTGCTCTGTCCAGACAGCAAATTTACAGATTTTATCCTCATCTACTTCTCATGTCCTCTGGGCTTTTACTTGTGTCCTCAATTCCCAGATTTGTACAAGATCCCAGATCAATTCAAGCATCACACATTCAAACCAGTTCTGGTCCATCTTGCTGGGGCAGTGGTTTCTTTATGCATAGAACAGCACGCGTCTCAGGTCTAGCATCTGATATACCTTCATATTTCCTGGCTGAATACAGGGGAGCTGCCTGTGCTCTGAATGCAAGGAGAAAGGTTAACAGAATGAACAAAACTCTCCATCTTTCCAGGATGGAGGCACTACATGCTGTCCAGTCTGCTAAACTATTTCCTTGAGCATCTCAAGAATCAAGGTCTCCTCATCTTTGTAGAAATACCGTAAGAGAACCTTGAGTTTTTCACAAGAGGGTTTGTCTTAAAATCTGCAGCCTAAACATTTCTGTGGTCTGTCAGAGAGTACTGGCAACTGGACACCTCGCAGAGCGTTGAGGAGTGGTAGCCATCCTGTAAAGAATCAATTTCCAAAACGTGGAGCATGACTTCATCAAGCGCCGCAGCTCTGCAGAGGGGCGCACGTGGAGGTTCCCTGGGAGCAGAGGTCAGGCGTGTGGCTGGAGCTCTGTGGAAATGAACATTTCTGAGTTGAAATTGCTATTGCTGTGTTATTTCAAATTTCCTTTCGTGTTCCTAATTACCAACAGCCAAACCAAACTTGCTTCAAGCCCTGAGTCCCTCTGTCCATCCGCAGCCTCACGGCATTGCCAAGCGCTATTCTGTTACGCTGCTTTAGTACAAAGCATTTTCTATCCCTTCAATGTATTTCTGGTTTTAAATTAGTCCTTTCCATCCTGGTTTTGGTTCTTCCTCCTTCAGTGACTTTACCTCAGCAGAGTCCTTTTCCATCACAGATCAAGGCTAGGTTTTTCAGGTCAGTTTGTGGGAATTCAGGTAAATAAGTGTGTATTCCCATAAATTGTGTATTTTCAGAGGTCAGTGAAAGTGCATGTATTTCCATTGCCTCTGGAGAGATTTTTAGCCTTAGCTTCTTGATAAATCAATTAAATTTCCTTTTGCTGACAGAAGTGAGACTAGCACTGTTTGCTGACATGCACAGCACGTTGTTGCTGTGTTCCCCGAAGAGTCCACCTGAATACCGTGACTAGACTAAATTCCCCCTGGTTTCAGTGCCAGCTTGAGCTGGACAAGGAAAGCAACAGCAAAGACTGTCGTGAAGGAGGTTATCAGAGATGGAGTGTGCTCAGCATGGCAGTAGGAGGTTTGAGTCCCACGATGGGACCCAGGACCCAGCACCTGGGTCACAGGTGCTTCTTTGCTCCTCCAGCTCCCCAGGACTTCCGTAGGCAGATGTGTGTCCTGCAGTCCTGACAGATGGACAGATGGACATGGGCACTTCTCCCCACTTGGCCAAGCCCCACTGAGAAGCACCACTGAGGTTCATGAGAGGAGATGCTGGTTTTACACAAAGTGGAAAGGACCTGAGTGCAGAATAAGGACAGAGAGCCTGAAGCAAGGCACGCTGTCTCCAAAAGGAGTAAATAAAACCCCAACAGATGTAGAAACAGGTGTTCAGGATATGTCTTTCCCACCTTACATCCCTGTCCAAGCTAATCCACGTTTGAGGACACAGAATACTGTAAGCATTCCTCCTTCTCCCAATACAACTGCGTTCATTCTTCCGTCCCACAGCTTTCAGCACCAGGAGTGTTCCATCCACACAGAGCATAGCTTGCATACCTCCTCGACCACAAACACACATCCTACTCATAGTCTTCCATGCTTGCAAGTGCAGAGTGAGTGGAGAGTATTGAACTACACTTAGATATTGGCTGTTGCTCCAAGGTATGTATATTAATCAGGAGATCCTCTTCATGAGCTGGGGCTGTTCAGCCTGGAGAAGAGGAGGCTCCGGGGAGACCTTCTAGCGCTCTGCCAGTACCTCAAGGGGGCCTACAAGAAAGATGGGGAGAGGCTGTTCAGTAGGTTGCCCAGGGAGGTGGTGGATGCCCCATCCCTGGAGACGTTCAAGGCCAGGTTGGATGAGGCCCTGAGCAACCTGATCTAGTTGGGGGTGTCCCTGCTTCTTGCAGGGGGGTTGGACTAGATGACCTCTGAGAGTCGCTTCCAACTCTAATCATTCAATAATTCTACGATTCTATGATCTTTGCATGTTCTTCTTGGTCACAGAAGTCCAGACCATATTGAATCACTTCCTCTTCTTTAAAAATAATCCATGACATCAAGGGAGAAGCTGTGATTAGACACTTGTTTCAATGACATAAAAATGGGTATCACCTTCAGGTATCAAAAACCAGTCTGGTGACATGTAGACCTAGCCCACAGTTGGCTGCTCTTCCTGAATTAAGAGCTCTTCTGAGACATTAGACAAATGGTGGTCCCTATGGACCACCTGAAATGTTTGGCCTTCTGATCAATATTTTCAATGAAAACGTTGAATGAACAATTCAAACTGAGGTGTGACTGTGATTCAGTTTCCTGGCAGACAGACACTGGGGCATGTATTACAGCTTACATAGGTATGGTTAATGCTTTATGCTCTCAAGTTACTGCAAGGTAGCTCTCACAAGGACATGGCAGGTAAGGCAGTGTAGCCTTCTCAGTGTTGAGAGAGGTTGAAGGCTCGCTAGAGCCTCAGGACTATCCCTCTCTTACCGTGGTACCACTAGTGTCTACTGAAGTCTCCAGGAAGAGGCCATGAGGTGTCTAATGCCTCCTCTGATACCTCTGCACTGCCGTGGCAGTATTGCCTCTGACCTTCAAAATGGCCAAGGCTCCTCTTGCTTACTTGCTCCTGGCTGCAGCACGAATAGGACTGTGCAGCATTTACAGCTGTAGTATATCCCAGATAAACCATCTGTGGGTCCAGGCTCCATGGGAATGCTGACTGCCTGTTGTGACGGGATTTTTTGCTTGTTCATAGGATGCAGCATTTGCTGGCAGCCACTTTCAGTTCCTCCCTACTCAGGCAGGTAAGGAGGAAGGCTGACATCTTACCTTGAGCCCTTTTTCACCTCTCTCCAACTATCCAGGTAGCTGGTTTTTACCTCATACCTGAGGATCCAAGAGGGTACAGAGAAAAGAGGATGATAAGGACTTAACTTGGTGTCTGTGGAAACACTGCTCTTGGGTTTGCCCCAGCTGCCAGACGTGGAAGTGGCTGGCAGTGACAGAAGGGCTTCGAGTCCTGGACTGCAACAGATTTAAATTCTCGTTGACTGATACTTTGTGGGAAGCTCTGAAGCCATTCACACATCATCCAAACCTCCTCACCCATTCCCTTGGCACCCACACAGCTGCTGAGGGGTCTAAAGCTGGGCTGGAAATATGCAGCCAGGGAGTTTCACCATTAATTCTACCATTTCACCCTGTAGATCTGACCTCTTTAAGAGTGATTTGATGTTTCTTTAAGCAACACCCCGTCTCTATGAAGAAATGCCAACAGAGGAGAAATTTCAAACTTGCTATTTTTATTTAAGCTGTTGGAACAGTATGGACATAATGTAAGTAACCGGACCAGCCAAGAGAGTGTCTGTCAGTCAGTGACTCAGTCTTCAGATCAGACAGATGCAAGCCCATATAAACAGGTTCAGCCCAAAAGTCATGATAATAAATAATTTATTTTTGTACATTTCAAAACACCAGATACAGTAAAGCAAGTGTTTTCTTTGGAAGCCGGTGTTACTGGTCGGCTGCATTTGCTTCCCGCACCAGCAATAACATGTTCAGAATGAGTGGAGGGAGTCTCCAACCACCATTCTGCCAGAGCCTGCTTGGTTGAAGGCTGCTGGCTCTAAGGAAATCACTCTGCAATAAATTAATGCACTGTTTCGAGGTACATGGCACCGTCAGGTTTGCACCCCATCATCTGAAGCACTGGAGAGCTCCTCAAGTCAGCCAGGTGAGCATCTGGGGAAAGCTGACCTGTAAGGTGCAGAGTTTTCTCATCACTGTGGTATTGCAGAGTCACACACAGCAAATGGAAAATGTCCCAGGGCATTTAAAGATGATTTTAGGTCATGTGCACTGCCATGTAAAACTGGGAGAAGAAATAGGTGGCAGAAGCATGGAAGCTTGATTGGAAAGACTCACGGACACTGTCCTTCATTGAGTCCTCTGTTGGATCCCAGCGCTGTGGATGAGATTAGGGAGACTACAAAGGGGTCACCCTAAAATACTGTTGTCTGATTTTTGGAGGAGGATGGTGCTTTGAGATCTTTTCTGTGCTATCAGAGGATACCTAGAGGTACTCCTATAGATCATACAGTGATATCAAAGAAGACCTCTTACCCAGGGCTGCTTTGGGCAGATCCATGGTGCAAGCCCACTCTTCACTGGGACCCTGCTCACTAACCCAGCATGGAAGGTGGCAGCTGTGGAGTTCAGAGCTTGGGACTGCTGTGGGAAATGTGCCAGAAGGAAAGTCCTTGAGGAAAGATGAGACTCTTGTCCCCAGTTGTGATGTAGAGCAGGGCTGTGTGGGATGGAGACGCTGAAATGCTCAAGACGAGGAGGATGGCAGCTTGCTCCAAGGAGCCTGTGGCAGCAGTGAGTTATACTGCAGGGCCAAAGAAGAGCCTGACCGAATCTACAGACACCAGAGTTTGATGTGAGTGGAGCAAACTGATCTGTGATGTTTGAGGGTTGATACCAGGTGGTTGTGGAGTGTTTGAGAACCCCCCTTGGGCTGACCCAAACATTTTAATATCTTACTTGTTGATGGGCTTGCGGTGTGCACACTAAGTGAAATCCAATATAGGAGCAAAAATATATGCAGCAAAATGCAGGTAAGGTTTCCAGATATTTCACGTGCCCTGTATGAGTTGTATTTAGAATAGAATTATCAGTAGGCTGGATATGATCTCGCTATGAGAAAAGAACAATACACACGCAGTATCCTGAGTGGTGTATGAGCTCTAACACAACCCTTTAGTCAAGATCTCTGTTTAATGTACTCATTTAGGAAGACTTACAAATAGATGCTTATATTAAATATCCTCTAGCACTGCATGAATTGTATTTGCCTGGCCAAGGAGAAAATATAAACTGCTTTTCACACTCAACACCCCGGGTAACTGGGCAGATGTCTGCTGCATCTTTGGGTGTGGGTCATGCACACCCTTGTTTGCAGCAGCCCTTTTTGCCTGTTCACATCTGTAAGTTGAGACACTGATCTCTCACCCTTTACAGATCCAATGTAGTAAGTTTAATAGTAAGAAGTGAAAAGCTTTTTGCAGCTGCCAACCCTGCAAACTCAAAGTGGGCTCTGAAGGTCGGAGCTGCTCATGCGTTTATTAGTAGTAGCAGTAAAGGTCCGTTGGGTTGATAAGCATAGAGATGACTTGTCTCCCCTATATAGCCTACAATTATTTGTGAAAGTAACCTTACAGAGCTGATGGGCAAGAAGGAGCGCTTTTTAATAGTCAGCACTCCCTTGGGTACAACTATACTTCCAACACCTGCAATGGCCAAAGCATCTCTGCCAACTAAAACATCTCTCTTCAGAAGAATAACTAATACTCTAGAATAACTATTAGAATAACTAATGTTTCTTTGGAAGTTGGAGGATTAGGTTCCTATGTCCTAGAATACAGCACCCAACATGGTTTTGTTTGAGGCTTTCAGAAAAAGTGAAAGGGAAGAGAGCACAGGGCAGATCACTTTCACATAAGGTCCTTCATCAGTGGGCCCAGAGGACACTTGCAGGTTGGAGCACTGAAAAATAAATAGCAAAGCAGGTACAATCACTGACAAACACTCGCAAGCTGGACATCGAGGCTGGAAGCTCCCAGCTATCAAATACTTTGTCAGTCTCAGCAAGCTGGTAAATAAAGGAGAGGTTCTTCCACATAAATCGTTGGAGCTGATCCTCACAAAGAGTGCTTTCAGCCTGAGCTCCTGCTTCGATGCTCCACGGCTGGGGGAGAGCACAGTGAGCCTTATTTACTCATCCAGCAGCAGTTTATGACAGGCACCATCTCATCTCAAGGGTCTGACATATACATGCATCGTTGTCCAATTCGCAAATTCTTGCATCTAAAAGTTTAATAAGCTCTTCTTTTGATTTCTTAATGTTTTTCACAGAAAGTGAACATTTTTCCTGGCAGAGCAGGGACTGTGAGCTCTTTTATCTGCACCCCATAAAGGGCTGGGATGTCTCTTTGAGCTTGGCCAATAATTTGAAGGTAGTCCAAATTTTGTTTTTCCTACAGGTTTAAATGAAAAGTGAATGTTTTAAGTGGAGGAGTAAGAGGGACATTGAATTTGGAAACACAACCACAGCAGCAGCAGAGCTGTGGAAAAATTCAAGGAGTTACTAAAAAATCTTTAAAACTCAGTTGTTTACAAATTAAGCCCATAGCTTAAAAAAAATGACATTTTGGCATAGCTGAGGGAGTTACCCTTCCCATCATGTATTTCACTAAACCTCTGCTACATGTCCAGATGGAGCTGGCCAGGAGTGTCCCAGGGGTGTCCCCTGGTTGCCTCAAAACCCACTACATGACCACAGCTCGGCATTTCCAGCTGTTGGTCATCAACACTGGTAGAAGACATGGTGCTGGACTTTACATTACTGATAGCAAAGGTGAATTTCTGCCACAGCCATCGTTTGGGAGCAGGTCTGAGTCCTTGGGAGGGTAGGCTGCTGAAGGAGATGATCTTCCTCTCCCATGGTACTGCAAGTATCCAGAGCTAAGCAGCTTTGCGTTTCTTAAGGCCAAGCTACTTCTCTCACGCTGGAGGAGTAGAAGAACATCTGGTCTTAGCTACTGTTTTTCAACTGGATCATCTTGTGCCTCACTACAATGAATGAGAAACATATGCAAGCTATATTTTCAAAAAGTTGTATTTCATTGATGCAACTAAAGTAGTGATTTTCACATGCAATTAGATACACAGATGTAGACAAGCAGCAATTTACACACACACTACATTTCCAACGAGGCCCTACGTACATTCCCATATGCTTTACACATGCGAAGTACGCACATGGTGAGGAGGCATGGGAAAGTATTCACATGTGCAATTGTATCTTCCCACAGCAATGCCTGGGAATTAGACAGGACTAACTTAGACAATATTTTGGATGTAAAATCTGATGACACTTTCAATTCTGTTCTGCGGGCCCCACTATAAATAATCCTAATTATTAATTATGATCTGCCTGCAACAGAACTTTAGCATGCACTTTGCAGATAGGCCAGAGACTTGGATCTCAAATCACCCTCCTGTTACTCTACTTTCAAGAAGTGTTTTGGAACGGGCATCGGTGTCCAGAGCCCTTTAGACACAGCCTGCATGCAGACATCTCCTGATGTTCACTGATGAAGAGTGATAAACCAAAGAGCAACGTAGCACCACCAAACCAATGCGTTCAGCAGATACAGGTCAAGATCATAAAAAAGTAATGGGCGGTTTTTTTTTTTCTTTCACCTTATCACATCTTGACTCCTGTTCAAAGAAGCATGGGAATGTTTTCTGTGCCATAAAGATGAAAACCAAAGCACTGTTTTCTCAAAAGCATAACATCTAGGAAGCAACACGGGGCTTTGGGTGGAGGTGAGGGCTGGGGCCTGGCTTGGCTGTCAGCAGTGCATGCCCTCCATCCAGGGCCTCGGGGCTGTGTGATGGCTCCCTGAGTGTTGGTCAGCAGGTGACAGGGCAGCAATGTTGGCCTTGTGTTCCTTCAACACGCGTGCAGCTGAAGGCAGAGTGTGCTGGAGGGAAGGTTGTGTGACGGGGGCGGATGTGATGATGGGAGCCATCGATGGGAAAGTGCTCTCCCAAGAAAATGCTGTTTGTCTTTTTATTATTCAACAACAGATTGGTCTCTGATCTGATCTAGGACAGATCTGTAAGAACCACTGAAAAAAATCCAAACCCTAACTGCATTAAAATGTCTCTGTTTTTTTTCCCAAGAGCTCAGTGTGTGCTGACAGTGAACACCAGGCTACCGTAGGGCCAGTCCAGTGAGCTTCAATAGTCTTTGGTATTGGGTGGGATGGACCTTGGGGAGTAAGCTTGTGGACAGCAAGAAGAGCTAATGGTCATCTTCTCAATGCTGTGAGAAGGAAATGAGGTGGGATGGCCTGGAGAAGGCCCTTGGATAAGAGTTGGCCAGGGATGGGTGAGGGCAAGCTTCTGGGAGAGGGATGGGCAGGCAGGGGCTGAAGGGTGGATAGAGGGTCTGGAGTCACAGCCCTGTGAGTTTCCCACAGCTAAAGGTGTCGATGTGCAAGTCCTGACACCCAAAATTACCTGCTCACATCCTGGCTGGGAGCTTGCAACAGACCTCTGCTCCTTTCTCAAAACAGATCATTTGTGTGACCCCTCAAGTCCTTGTTTCTATTAACAGACCAAACAAGTTCTAAGTGCCAGCATACTGAAGAAGTGGAAAAGTTAGTTTATAGAAGGGAAAAAAGGGGAAGGAAAAGAAAAACAGAGCCCAAGTTATTTCCACAATGTTTGCATTCCCATGGCTTAACCACAGTATTCCCAGCACGCGGATTTTTATGGTGCATCTGAAAACCGACCACAATGCAAAAGAAGCTTCAAAGTTTTGAAGGAAAGCAAAGCTGAGAGGGAGACATGGGGAGGGGGGTCGGGCAGCGTGGAGCAGAGTATGGGAGCAGAGCTTTGCTCCGTGACTTGCTCCCAGCTCTCCTGCAGACCCGGCCAGGAGCCAGCAGCTATAAGGATGGGGAGATCTGTAGACCTCGGTTATTGAAGGGGTTTTAGTTCCCTTTGAGCAGGATGAAATAACAGGGCATGGCTGAAGGGCAGCTCCTTTGTGCCTCTAGTTAACCTGAAGCCATGGGTGTTGCATGGGGAGAGATGGGGGCCAGGGAGGGGAAGTGCCCTGTGCTGGACCTGCGGGGGGAGGTGCGCAGAGGGATGTTATGTAGGATGTGCAGGGGCTGGATGCTGACGGTGCATTTTACTGGTCTGACAGGGGGATTAGTGCATTTAGTGGCCATGAGCCTGTACAGCTACAAACAGCAAGGGTCACAGCAGCACCCACATACTCATCACCCCCACAACATTCTTCCTTATTACTAGCAGATACCCACTGCACAGCAGGGCTTATCTGCAATAAATAAATTGCATTATGGCATTATGGTCATAATCCACTGCATATCCAGTGCCTCCAGAGACTGGATTTAAACATTACCTCAGCAGCTAGATTATGATCTGACCCATTACGCTGCAAGACCTGAAGTCACGGTGAGAGAATTCCTACTGCCCTTTGCCAGATGAGCTGCCCCGGGCTCGCAGTGCCTAGCAGCGCCCGTGGCAGCAGGCTGGCATCAGGGTGCCTAGGAGAGCAGCAGCGAGCTGCCCCACAGCCCTGCCTTCCTTGGGTAACACCAGTACTGTTCACAAATACACAACACCCCGGTTCAGAGACTGGTGCCAGGGAAACAGGTTGGATTCACAAGGTGATGCTGGTTCGTGGGTGCCTGTAGAAGACCCGTTGGGCTCCTGCTGTGGGGACGTTGAGAAAAGTGACCTGTGCCCAGGGGTTGTGCCGAAAGGTGGCCAAGTGCAGTGAAGTGTTTTCTAAGCAGCTCCTATTTGTATGCAGGAGTTGAGACTTTCTGGGAAAATTTCCCAAATTAAATGGAAAACTAATTCCTCGAAGCTACCTAAGCATGACTGACATGACAAATGGTGAGGTGGCAACCCAGAGCCATCACTGCCTGTCCTCTCTGCTCAGAGCACTGTGCTCAGACACCCTCCTCTCCAAAATGACTGGAGTCTGTGTGCCTGAGCCACGGACCGGAGAGAGACTCTCAGCTGGCTGGAAACTCTGTGATTTGATCAAAACCAGTCAGGGGGTAGCAGGGTGCATCAGCTGTGAGTCTGGGCCGCTGTGTTCTCTTTAAGTTTTTCTGTGGCTTTTTTTTTATTGCATTACACAGGTTTTCACATTGGGACTGCAGCGCCTCTGGCTCGTGGGTTTGGATCTGACAGCCTGCCTTGCTGCAGAGAGCAGAGCATCAAGGCAGGTGCTCTGTGCCACAGGTGTGATTTTTGCTGTGTTGCTGTCAGCCTGGATGCTGTAACGGTTACAGATCTGCTGGCTCAGACACTGTGTGTCTCCTGTGTAACACAGTCATTGCAACAAAGCCAGTCAAATGATCATCCCAGTTTAAGGGAATAGAACAACCTAGAAATAATGTAGGCTTTCAAAAGTGTGGCTCCTGAGTGTGGCATTGAGGTAATGTAGCCAGGCTTTCCACAGAGCATCCTGAACCTCCCAGATGTGAATTTCTCTGGTGGGAATATCACAGGTCCGTCCTTTCCAGCAGCATCGCCGCGTCCCTATTGGCACTGTCACTGCATTGCATCTGTAGGACATCTGGATGGCAGGTGGCCTGCTGAAAGCCAGAGCGGGTCTTGGAGTATATTTTGGGATATGTAGTGTGACCAAGAGCCTGGCTTGCACGTTCCCAGGGTAAAGAGCCGCTCTGTGTGCACACTGAACAGGGCAGTGCAGCGCAAGGCTCGCGCCTCCCGGTTGTTACAGACCCAACGCCTGGGTGCTAGACGGCAGACTTGCAGTTTGTGCTCGTGTTCCCATCCCAGGCACGCGTGGCTGGCGGCACACGTGCTTCGGGAGCGCGCAGCCCAATTCCCTCTGGGCTTCCCTGTTAAATACTGTACCTCCCTCTCCTCATCTCATGGTGCTGCTCAGCACCGTGGCTCTGCGGTCTGGGTGCGGGCGGTCCTGCCTCTGCCATTGCTCCTGCTGGGGCAACAGCCAGTACCAGCTTAGGTGTCCCTGCAGCCTGTTTCCCAGCTCCACATCCTCTCCAGACACACGACGATAGCACTGGTCACTGAGCTAACAAAACAGTGGCCCCAAGCAGATGCCAGCAGCCACTTTCCCAGGCAGCGAGTCCGTCTCGTGTGATGGAGCTCCTTTGCTCTTCAAGGGTTTTGTCAACACCTCAGTATTATTAAAATGTTGGTTTTAAAGTCAATTTCCTTTTCTTTTCTTTGTAGTTTATAGAGTGTCGCTGAAGACCTTCTCCCAGGCTAAAATGACGATCAGTTCCAGGTTTGCAGTCATATCAACGGTAGGTTCGTGATTTATTCCTGAGGTGCCTGTGTAATTACATGTACCCCACACACACACCTCCCCTTCACACTGGGTTTCCCTGGAGTTAATGAGTCTTCCCAGAGAGGAGGAGGAGGACTGGTTCGTTCACTAAACCCCCTGTGTATGAATGAGCTCCTGAAATCAATCCAGCCTCTGTAAAGACAGTGTCCCAAAGGCCATCAGCCATTCTTGTAAATGGAAATGGCTCAGCATTCTTAAACTGAACATTTCTGCCAAATTTTGCCAACAGCACCATGTTGATGTTCCTTTTTTCCCCCACTGTTTATGCTTTAGTCAAAGTGTTGATGGATTTCTTTGGCTGTTTTAGCTTCTGTCATCTATACCAGCACATTGCCCTCCCAAGGCAGGGTTCAGCTGGTGGTGCAGAGCTGACAGCCCTGAAAGATAACTCTTGAACTTCAGGATATCTGAATCCAGCATGTGCTGACTCTGGGAGTCAGTGTTTGAGCAGTGGTTACCTGTGACAACTCCAAAGTGTTGCTTCAGTTGAGAGTTTCAGTATCGTTGTCATGCAGTGCTGGGATGAGCTTTGGGACCCTAACAGCGGGTTTGGATGTCTGGGTGGGATTACACCCTGCCCCTGCCGCCCGAGCGCGGGTGTATCTGTGTGTTACGGGGAGGTGACGCACAGCTGTACTCACAGGGTGCCTGGGGGAGGTGTGAGGGAAGCACCTCAGAGCAGCCAGCTGCTCGCTGGCCCCATCTGTACGAGGTGGCAGCACGTGGGGCTGGACGCAGCTCTGGCGAGGGGACGGTGCAGAGCGGCTCAGGGCAGCCTTTGAACTCTGTCTGGAGCAAGCTGCGCCTTGGCCCCCAACGTAAATGAGAGCAGCCTGGAGCCTGTTACAAATTACAGGAGGCTCTGCCCCAGAGGCAGGCACACATCTGGCCAGCTCCTTTGGGGAGTGGTGATGGAGGTGTTCCTTCGGCTCCATCTCGCAGTCGGACTCCCCATCACTGGGGCATCTTCCCATGGCTGCTTGTTTCGGGCTTGGGCTGTCAGCCATTGGGCTGGGAAGCTGTTTCCACCTCGGCTTTTCTGGAGGCACTAACCCCAATGCAAAGTGATGTCAGCCCCCATGGCTGACCTCTCACCCCCGACCAACCTGCCCGAGGTAGGATCACCCTCATTTCCCCATCGCCAGAAGCTCTACTCTGGGTTCCTTGACAAGGACCTGCCCCAGCACTGGCCTTCTTTCCGCCCAGGATGCGTATCAAAACCATTCAGGTGCCTCCTGGGCTCGGACACTGGCTGTTCGTGTCCAGCCTTTGTGGTGGATTGACGGGCTGACCTTAGCAGAGGGGCTCCAAGTGGGTGAAGGTCACCCAGGCTCATGTCCCTTTGACCCTTGTGCTCTCCCTGCGTGGCTGTGAGGAAGGAGCAGGGCCCGTTATGTTTAATCTTGACCCAAGATGCTGTTCTACATCTGCTACTCTCAGTTGAAAAGATTTTAAGCTTTTGTGTTTTTCTCTAATCACTTGGCAATGAGTCTTTGAAAAAGCAACCAGGAAAACCCAACCACCAGTGCAGACCAGTCAGGAGCCCCGATAATGTCACTTTTTCCTAACACGGGGCATGAACAGAGCAGACAGCAGCCCTGGGATGTAATGAACCAGTACAAACCAGTTCATTGACTTACCTACAGGTAATTTAGTTGCCTCTGAGGATGCAAACCCCTTTAAATGTGCTTCTCCTTGCAGGGTTCAGGTGGAGAAGGAGTAGCATGGGCAGCATGAGAGGCAAAGGGCTGTGCCAGGCAGCTGGGGCGCTTAGCATCAGGGGGGCTCTGGAGCCCTGGGGTAGAATGCTGGCCATGCATAGCTCTCTTCTCCTCCCCAAGTCAAGCAGTAAAGAGTCTTGACATTAGCTTTCTGTTCAGGAGAAAAGTTTGTCTTGCCATTTCAATGCCCCTGAGTATCCCAAAACTCTTCAACTGTCAGAAAAATGGCATGGAAAAATTGGTCAGGATTGGTTTCGCTGCATATTGCGATAGATCAGTATGATTTCAGATCTGTAAGCTGGTGTGGTTCCCTTTATGAGCGTAATTCGTAACATCAGGTATGAGTTTTGGGACATTAAATGTTGGTGATCTGGAAAAAAAACACCCCTGGTTGATGATTGTTGGGGACCTGTCAGTCTGACAGCCAGGCCCACCTCCCACATCAGTCCCTCATCCCAGATGCTCTCGGGATGCAGCTCGTACAGCCACCTCTCCCCAAAACCAGGCACTCTCCAAGAAAAGGAGGAGGGGTTGGTTATTTACCTTCTCGGTCTCCTCAGGTAGGAGATGTGGTTGTTCACTGAGCCAGTGAATCACATGAAAATATTGTACAAAGGAAACATTTTCAGAGACGCCACATATGGAGTGGACAATAATCATGGTGAAGGAGTATCACTGACAGAAGAAAATGTCACAGTTTTGGGAAGAGTTTCTAAAAAATCGTGTTTCCCCAATGAAAGCCTGCTTTTCCTCTGCCACTCCGCTGGGTGCCTGGTGGGAGCTGGAAGCTGGAAGCAAGAGGCTCCCATTCCTCTACAAACCACTACATGTTTTGGTAGCAAAGCATCTTCTCCCAGTCCTCCTCAACATCTCCTAGTTCAGTGTGGGGTTGTTTCATCCCTAGAATTAAGACTTTTAGAAGAAAAAGGAACGTTTTTAGGAATTCAGACAGTTATCACAAAAGAATGAAAACTCAATTATGGGATATATGTCACATTGCAGATGTCTCCGTGAGAGAAGTACCGGCCATATGTTGCCCCCTACATTGCACAAGGGGCCGGGCAGCAAAGCGCATGGTCCCATCGGATACCGTCAGCGGCTGTGGTGGGAGTTCCCTGGACATCCTCATTTTGTACTGGGCACCTCTCTTGTGCAAACCTAACGATCCTCCTGTTGACTTGAATGAAGCTCCTGGGAAATCTCATGCAATTCACCTTCCCTCAGCAGACCTGCCCAAAATTCGGCTGTTGGTACCTGCTGCGTGATGATGCCCCGGAGTCCCCAGATGAAGGGTGCTAGGGAGGCATGGAAGTATTTGATATTTTTAAGTGTGTGGGAGAGGGAGGAGGTCCGTGTGTGGCTGTGTCAGCCCAAGGAGCACAAAGTGGGTTCCCACACGGTCATTTTTTAGGATTTCTCCTGTTTCAAATCTGCATAAATGGCCCACTCAAGGAGGCCTGACTATTAAAAACAGCTGACGACGAAAAAGGGGGAGGTGAACGCCAAGCAAGCGGCAAGTAAACTATGTAACTGAGCTGACAGATGGCAAATTAATGTTGTCAAATAGAAAGAAGTACATAAAGCTAAGGAGCACTATGACCAGATTGCTTTCTTGCACATGAAGTCTTTAATCATATGGATATCCTTGCTATTTTTACTCTAATGAGATTGGGAAAGAAAAATAAGACCGAGACATCAAATTAAAGACGAATTTGATTTAAATCCACAAGAAACTGAAGCCCTTGCAGAAATGAGAATTATTTGCCAGGCAAAATTAGTGTCACAGATGAACTTGTTTGTGCTTCTGAATTTCGACGTTTATTGTATTGGTAATAATTGCTGTAGCCAAAGAGAGCAATAGCCGAGGTAGGTGAGCACTCAGAGGAAGTCAAGTGAAAACTGATGTTCATGGAGCTTTTTGCCCTTAGGCAAGGCAAAAAAACCTTATCCACCAAATCCCTCCCATCTACTCATTGGCAAAAGGGAAAAAAATAGAGAAAAAAAAAAGCATTTCTGTTGTAAGATACAACTTGATGAAATGCACAGTAAGATAAAACAACTATTTGCCTATCATGGGTTTTATACTGCGACTGTGAATTCACTTTGTTCCATGTATTTCTGTAACGGTAAGTGTGAGGATGTCTTTTAATCAAGAGGTTAATGTGGGCTCTGACAAGTATTAAGGTATTCACACCTCTGATTAAAGGGAGAATCAGCCTGTATCTGAGCAAGGAGCTCGGTAAACAAATACATCAATCATGGGAAAATATCCCCCGGTATGTGTGTGGTCAAAGAAAGCCAGCCAAGGCAGTTAAAAGGAAGCAATTTTCCACAGTGCTTGGAGGTAGGTAATATAAAATAATCCGTAATTAAGTTTAATCGTGGCTTATCAGACCTTTCTAGGACTGTGAGCATTGTGGTTAATGTTTAACATGCCACGTTTGCTGTAAGCTTTCTCTGATGCCATTTCGTTGATACTACGAGCCCGTTTTATTTGGAAGTGGCAGATGTGACAATTATGTCTGGAGGCCAGATCCACAGCTATGTGATACAGATACCAGGAGAGCTGCTGCGAGCTCTGGTACTGTGTGCATTAGGTCCTCAACTAATAAAAGAGCAGAGCCAATGGAGCAATCCAGTTTACACCCAAGAGCCTGGCCCAGGCTGCAGCCATGTAATGGCCAGATCCAAGTCCCTAAGTCTTTCTGTTGACTTGAGCTAGAAGTTGTTTCAAGGCTCTTGTAAGGGCAGTAGTTGTTTTACTAGAAGGGGAAGGCAGTGCCCACTTCTAGTAAAGAAGCACAAAGCCTTCTCTCCTTGCCTGTGTCAAGCAGGGGACATCCTCTGAGGGCTCGGCCCTGGATGAGACGGGCCAAGCTCAAGTTCAAGTCAAGGCTGCAGAAGGTGCAACGGGTGGCAGTGGCTTTATCTGCTGTAACTACAGAACAGGCCAGCCCGTGCCACCCAATTGACACTAGCAGAGTGTTAAGGGATCTCGTTGCTGCCAGGGGCCTGCCCATCACTGTGTTTTATTGAGGCCTTCTGGCAAGTGGGCAGCCTGTCACTTGTGGGGAAGTTCTGCTGCCGTGAAACCAGTGCTGGGCACGTACAGAAACACCAGAGGAAAATGGTTTCAGACTGACCCAGCTGCGGGTGGTCACACTAAACCAGTGACAGTGCTCGCAGCCAGCAGGCGACTCCGGGGCAGGGACTTGGCCTGGGCATGAAGTGCCGTGAATGGGATACCTGCTGAGGGGAGGAGACAGCAGTGGTGGTGAGGAGAGAAGGTCATCACTGAGCACCAGTGTCAGCGGCTTCACACACCTCGTTAAATACAGGGCAAAGCACTTTCTCTCTAAAGGGAACGTTTTACCACACTTTCAAATTCTCACATCTTTTTGGCAGCACGTAGCTGGCAGCAGGAGCAAGTCACAAAGCAGACCTTCACCTGTTCGTCCCTCTGAACGGTGTATTTTAGCAGAAACATTGAAAATTTGGAGACTGATATGAGAGAACCTGGTAAAGCATCATAACCCAATCACTGCAACCCTTTCCAGTGCTGGGGGAAGGTTGGTTTACTTCCCTTCTGTGTAACATCCGAGGCAATAACGTCAGGATCTCACAGACTCTTGGTAAATTGGCTCCTTCAGGAATGACATATTAAGGTGACACCATTTGGGCTTAACGGATCTCTCTGCAGTCAGGTACATTGTGGCCGTGCTCATGGGCTAAAGGCCAGAATCCCAGTCTGACCCTGGCAAAGCTTGTCGTTGTGACCTGGGACCATGGGGGCCTCTTGGGAAAGTGGCTTCTTTTTCCCCAAAACACAACACCCCCTGTGTACCTCTTGGAGAGGGTCCTTAAACACGAGTCACCCAGAGCTGGGCGTGCTTTTCAGACCTGCGGCTCTATGCCGTGCCGCGTGTGCGTCAGTGCAACGCCACAGAGCTGCTTTCTTAGCATCTGGGTGTTTAACTAGAGCTGGGGAAAGTTGCACAGGCAGAGATTTTTCCTTCCAGTTTCAGAAAGAATTGCAGTTTGGAGCTAAGTGGGAACTCTTCATTAATCAAAACATGCCATTTTAAGACTGTCAAAATAAATGCTCTTATGTACTGAGATGACATTTATATAATCTAATTTATAATCTTTAAAATCAAAAAGCACCATCCTGGAGAAGGGAAAAAAAAAAAAAAAGAGAAGTGAAGTTGCTTGAAGTACAAAATATCTTCATTTTGATGAGGAAGTTGAAGAAACTGTTCTGGGGAGGGGATGCAGTTTGAAACATTGTCGTCTGCTCTGGCAGTTCTTTGGTGGAGTGAGAGTCGGGTTATTTGCCCAGCTCCCCAGTTTAACTAGCTGAGAGAGTATCTGCTGAGTGTTTTTCAAACCTACCCTTGAAGCTTTATGTTTAAACACCGTTTCCCAGATTTTCATCCAGGCCATCATATTTTCCAGGTCCCTTTGAATTCAGACACATCTGGACTTCAGCAAGCCTCCTTCATTTATTTTCGCTCTGGCCTCGCGGAGCCATGCCAGGGTTTGGGAGAGCATCTGTGGGATTTGCAGGCTCCGAGTCAGAGAGCGCCTGGGGTCCCCATCATTCCCCACCCCCCTCCAGCTTTGTGACTCCCCATGGCACTTGGGGCTCGACTCCTGATGCTGTATTGCTGGGTTTCCACAAAAGCATCCTCCTCCCAGCCTGGGAGCAGAGGGAGGCACACTGAGAGAGGGGAGGGCAGGACAGAGTGCCAGACCCCTCGGCATCGAGCTCTCTCGTTAGGTGCAGGCGTAAGGCAAGAGCGTCGTTTTGAGCACATCATAGGGCAGCTGTCTTATTATTTCATTTACATTTTTATCCCATTCACTGCTGAAATAGTTCTGTGCATCGAGGCTTTGGGCTTCCCAGCACAGGACTGCTCCCCCTGCCACCCAGGGGTCTAGCACAGTGGGAAGTGGGGCTTTGTGTGGGCCTCAGAGGTCAATCCAAGGACTGCTAATTTGCAAGCAGCAGAAAAATCACTGTAGCCTGTCAGCTGTCCCCAGAGCGCGTCGGTGTGTAGGTATGAAGGGTTGTGGGTAATCCTGTTCGTCCCAGATGATGAAGGGCTTGGAGCAGGGGCACCCATCCTCCCTCACACTTGACCTTGGAAGAGCATGGAGCTGTGCCCACCTGCCAGAGCAGCTTGTGCTTTCCTGCTAGCCTAGCTTTGGGCTCTGCTCTTCTAGGGCTTCAGAAACAACAGTTGATAAATAAAGTGTTTGCTGTTTCCTTGGCAAAAGGAAGAAAAGCTATAATGAAAGCACCTACAATCGTTTTTATTTTAGTTTTTTTTACCATGGTTGGATGGGAGCTGAAGGTCTATCACTGAGACGCTTCTTTGGCTTTGATTTGACACTAGATTTCAGTCGGTCCAATGGAATTTTAATGCTGTGGCCAAATATAACATCAAATAATGAAAAACTTCAATGGTAAACATTAACACAAACAGGCATCGAGTATATTAAACATCTTTTAGAATGCAACAGGCCAAATCTGCAAATTGGGAACAGGTCCCTGAGCTGGCACACTATAAAAGCAGGCTTCAGTTTGCCATCTCCAGGACCTGCCGATGGAATACAGTGTGTATCTGAGTCAGGCTCCGTGGCGTGTTTAGATTAAACTCGGCGTAGCATCGGTCCGGCTATTTGTTTTGGCTGCGCGGAGGCGGTGTCCAGACACGGGTGCCTTAACGGGATGTCCACAGCCCAAACCCTGCACTGGGGGGACGAAGGGCGTGTTTGGTAAGACTGGGTACCGAGGGCAGCAGCTCAGCCCAAACCTTGCAAAGCTGGTGTTGGAAACGGGGCCAGGTTTTTCAAACCCTGGGGCCTGCAGCATGTGGTTGGGATTTCTCAAGAACACAAAATGCCCTGTGACTGCCATGGGGTGACAGAGCATGAGCTGTGAGTCTCCTCTGGGCTCATGGCCTGTTTCCTGCCTCAGGACCAGCTCAGCCCACAGCAGCTGCTTCACCTGCGCTTCCCTGGTGTCATCACCCATGTCGTGTAGACGAGAAGCCAGCCAGATCACCATCCTGTTTGGGATATGCCACACCAAAATAAACACCCAGGCTAGCCCATCCCAAGTGTCTCCCAGCTGAAATGAAGACATCCCTTCATCCCTCTCTCCTTGTCCAGGCTTGAAGCGATAGCTGACGCAGGCTGCAGTTCCAGTACTTGATGGCTAAAAGGCAATGGATGGGAGTTGGATGTCCTGTTCTGGGGACACTGTGTGGCTCTCTGGTGACTGGGAGTCTGATGAAAGAGAAACACAGATGACTGAGGAGTGATGCTTCTGCTTTTCCTAGTAAGTAAATAATAAATAAAGCAATAAACATGCTTCGTGAATAGGTCTCTGGCATTAAACTACTTCCTGTAGAGGCAGTTCATGCATGAACCCCACCACCACCACCCCCAGCATGCAGAGGCACATACATGTCGCCTGAGCATTGTATCCTGGGCTGTATCCCAAGTGCCAGCTTCCAGAGGGGCAGCTTTCCCCGCTTTGATTTGTAGTGATGGATCACATGGGAGGATGGAGAGGAAAGGCCCGAGTTGTTGGAGTTGGTTTTTTTTTTCCTCATTTAATAATTTAATTTGTATTCTGATCTTCAAATCCCAATAGCACCATGTGAAGTAGAGAAACTCGGCAGGGGAGGGGGGAGGAGGGATAGAGGAGGGAGCCAGGGCTTTCTATTTCCATATGGTGAGCCTCTCCTCCTCGCGATCACAGCTTGTCATCTGTCTTCTTTTAAACTTCAGATCCCCTGTAAAAATCTTCCCAGCAAAGAACGGTCCATAAATGTGACACAAAGACAGTCCAGGGGAAGGGATTACCACGGGGGAGTCACGGAGCGTGATTTCATTAGAGGATCTCTTTACATACGGGCATGGTGACAGGAGCTGTGTGCTCCTGGAGCAGGGCACAGTGGCAGGACTGTTATCAGCATTCCAGGGAGATAAGCCTGTGATTTCCGCTTTCAGTCGCTCACCAGACACGATATGCACCTTCCTCGATGTCTGAATTGTGGCCAGGTGAAATGCCCACCCAGATGAAATGCCCACCAGATGAAATGCCCACCCAGATGAAATGCCCACCCAGATGAAATGCCCACCAGGTGAAATGCCCACCCAGATGAAATGCCCACCCAGCTGTACCTGGTTTTAAATCAGATAATCAATGTGGCACAGTGTTGCCAGCTCCTCCCCATCCCACTCCTCCATCCCGCTGCCAGGGACCGCACGGTGTTTGTATCCCACTGACAGAAGGAAATTGGTCTGATCTAGGGACGTTCTGTAAGGTAACGGTATTGGCATCTCCTGATGTCACAGCCTGCGCAACGCGGCGCTCCTGAGCATCTTTCTTCCTTCCCCGAGTTACACCGTGCCAGCGGTGCTGAAGCACAGAGCTCAGGTTATAATCTAGTTCCGTGCAGCGCAGGCGTCTCTGCAGTCGCTTTCCCGCATCCCTGTGCCATAGGCCGCTCGCTGCGGGGGTGTGCGGGATACGGGTCGTTTGTCACGGAAATCCAGGATGTCACCAAGCCAGACGGTTCCTGCAGAAGGGCCTCGTCCTCCTACTGTGCCTGAGAGGGCTCTGCCCTGTCAGAAGTGGTTTGTGCTGGTGGTGTAGCAGGGGTGCCGTGGGGCAGGAGTGAGTGTCCAAAGGGCTGGGAGAGGAAGAGTGGTGAGGCCAGAGACTCTCCCTGGGGGTGAGAAGAGTCTTCAGCTGCTATGCCACAAACACAGCCTGGGCATGGGGGATGGTGCCCGTTTCCATTCCCTGAGGAGGTAGATGGGTTAGTTGATGTGCCTGTGGGAACTCCCGCCCTGGGTTGAGGCACATTTCTGATTTTGGCTATGCAGTCAACTGCTGGAGGTCCCTGCATACCAACACTGCCGAATCATACTGTTGTGTCCCGCCGCAGCCTCCGGACCTGAGCCACCACCTCTTTCTCCCCTCGTCCCATAGATGTGCTGGAGAGATGACCCAGAGGACAGAAGCAAAAGGTGCAGGAGAGCATCACCACACCCACCTCTGTCTCACCCGCGGGTGATAGTCCATCCAGGTAAGGTGGGGTAGACACAGCAGCTCCTGGGACCTGCAGCTTTGCCCGTACCGCTGCTCCTCGCAGCCCTTTGCCTCTTAGCAGGTGCCTCTCCCCCTGCCCTCCCCACCTGTGTGGGCACAGAGCCGTCAGGTCACCCGTCTGCAGTACCTCCAGCGCACAAAGCCGCGTCCTCACCCTCCCAGCAACCACACTGGGCCCGCAGAAACAAGAGCAGGAACCGAAGCGCCGGGCTGGACCAGCCCCGAGGGGCCGCAGCGGCTCGGTCTGTGCCAGGGTTTCCCGATGTTACCGCTCTGCTCTGATGAAACATTATACAGAAAGATATAGGCAAAGCATTATGCTCCCAGCCTTTGCCAACAAGTTATGTTTTAATGTAATTTAACTGTAATCTCAGAGTGTTTTTGTTAGCTATAATTAGTAAAATATGTCTGTTTTCTGTGTTCCTTGAAGACGTCTGAACTCCTGCCAGTTCCCTATAGTTTTCCTGACATGCAGTGTAACAAGCAGACCACCAAAATGTATTTACCAATAACTGTTTATTTACATTCCATGAAATCTAATAACATTTGCTGCCTTCATTTGGGATAAATGCTGGCCAAAGTGTAAAGCATAAAAAAAATTAATAAATAAACACTGCCTCAGTTTCGAACCGAGTCCACAGAGTGTTTTATTTTTGCTCAGTTTGCCCTGCCTGTTAGCATTTTGGCATTCTGCTGCTTGGAAGTTGGGGGGGGAAAAAGAAAAGTTGAAAAAGTCCTGTAATGTATCTTCCTGCTCAGTCCAAACCCTCGCAGGGATTTCCTGGACATTTTATTTTTCATTTCTGAAGTCTGCACGAGGCTGGTATTTCGTTTCTTTGTTGTCGGCTCTCACAGCGCCTGAAAGCGGCGTGCAGAGAAAAGAGCCAGGGCACTGCACAGCAGCGGTGGTGGGTGCTGCTCCGGTGCCAGTGCAGAGCACTTCTCCTTCTCCCAGAGCCATTGGCTTCGCTGGTGTAAAAATAATCAGAATTAGGTCTGTATCTTGTTACTAACCAAATCTGCTCTCGTTCAAGAAAGTGTAACTGAGGGCAGAGTTGTCGTCTCAAATCTTAAGCAGGTTCCTCTCCTCCTGTGTCTGGTTTTGTTTATACAAGTACATGCTTTCTCAAAGCCCAGAAAATTCAGATGGTGCAGGGAGGAGAGGTCACATACAACAGCTGTGGGCGGTATCTGCAGCTGGCAGAGCTGATGCAGCCCTGCTAATGTCCGTGATGCACGGCCCTTGCCCAGCCAGGGAGGTGGGAGGTGTTCCTGCCTGCTTCTGCCATGCCAGCGGGCTCGCCCCGGGGAGTGATGGCAAGTGCTCCATGCCGAGAGCATCCCAGGAGGCGGAATGGCCTGATGGACGGTGTCAGGCTGCGTGTGCAGCGTGGGGACCCATTTCACAGCATCACCAGTACACTGGGTTAAATGCACTGGCTGGATTGAGCAGGGAGATGGGTTTTAGTGGGAACCAGAGCTCACGAGTCGTCTTGAGCAGTGTGCAGCAAGCAGGGCAACTGAACGCCACCATGTCCCCTCCCAGGGCCAGGGAAGCCAGCAGAGCCCAGCCCGCTGCAGCTGCAGGGTGCCTGGAGACCTCATACATTTGGCTGCTGTCACCACTCCTCGGCTGCTGTGCCAGCACCCCGTGGCTGCTGCTGAGCTTCCAGCTGTGCCTGGAGCACCACTCTGCCACACAGCTTTGCTCCTGCCAGAAAGGTTCTTCACAGATTCATACAGCCCAGCCATCCCCCTGTGGCACGGGATCTGGGGTGCCTGTCACACCATCTAGAGAACATCTGCTGGCGAGGTCTGAGATCCTCGGTTGTGATTTGGAGAGGCTGCACTGTGCCTTAGAACTTGATGGGAGAGATGATCCCTTTCCCCGGGGTACAGGTTCACTGCTGTGTCTTTGGTGGTGAAACCGTGGGACTGCTACAGCTCTTAAGAGCTCATTTCTAAAGATGGTCCCTGGGAAGCAATCTCCACCATCCTGGAATTCAGATGTAACTGGGGATAATGGGAGACCTGCATGTTCATTGAAATATTGTGGGACCGCCAGTCTCCAGACTCAAATGGGGGGTGAAACTTTCCCTGCCAAAAACAAGAGCCAAGTTTCAAAGGTTTTGAAGGGCCAGTTGAAAAATTTCAGGCTCAAAAGTAATAGAAGTAAAATTCGAAATGCAGTCCAGGCAAAGCCAGGTGTTGGTGTGGGATGAGCCTGGCCTGGTGACATCTCCCTCTGAACACAGCCATGGTGGTGTGGTGCCTTTTTCCCAACAAATTGCCCATCTACCCAGGCTTCTGGCAGAGCTCAATATGGCTTTGGGATAATTAAGAAATAGAAGAGTGGTAAGGTGCTGGAACAGGATGCCCAGAGAGGTGATAGATGCCCCAACCCTGGAGGTGTTCAAGGCCAGGTTGGATGGGGCCCTGGGCAACCTTGTCTAACTCCAGGCCTGGAGGTTGGTGGCCCTGCATGTGGCAGGGGGGTTGGAATTTGATTATCCTTAGGGTCCCTTCCAACCCAGACCAGTCTGGGATTCTGTGAAAAGTATTGGTTACCCATTTTTTGCTTTCTTTGTCTGTGTATCTGGGTTCCAGTCAAGTTCCTCATTCTGTTTTCCTGGCTGCAAGGTTTGCACCCTAACTAGTCAGGTGGTGGTGGACTGGAGGAGGGAAAGGACTTCAGAATGCACTAAAACCCTTGGAGCAGTCGCCTCTTCTCCTGACATCGCTTGCCAGACAGCGCATGCCGCAGCTTTCCTTCATTGTTCCGGTAGGATGCTTGGTAAATTGAGCTGTAAATAACTCCATAAACTGTTTACCCCTAAAATCATGTTTCCGAAAGCCGAGAGCTTTCAGCAGCAAGCACGTGAAGATGCAGCGTGGTGGGATGGGGACAGCAATAACCAAGCACACATGGGGCTGGTCCTGCCCCTCGTCACCTTGCCTCTCCCAGTTAGGATTTAGCATCTCGACGTGTTGGGCTCAGCCGGTTGGTGGACATAGTCACCAACCAATCAACAGGGTGGTTTTGAATGTCAAGTGCTGATGTAAACTGGCCTGGAGAAGCTGGAAGCCAAGAATGGTTTCTGGAGATAATTGTAAATACTGGGAATTGAGGAAAAGAGAAAGAGAAAGAAACTTGGGATGTGCTGACAGAAAGAAAAGCCAGACGCTTCACCCTGTGTTTACAAACAAGCAGTCCCACAGCGGCTGATGGGCTTAGTGAAGACAGGGCATTGGAATGGGAGAGGAAATCACCTTGGGACTTTAAAATATTCTGGAGACAAAGGCTGGAAATAGTAAACAAACCCAGCAGTACCCAAGTCCTTGGTAGAAGGGGTATTTCCTTCACTGTGAGGGATCTAGACAAGGTTGCCCAGGGCCCATCCAACCTGGCCTTGAACACCTCCAAGGATGGGGCATCTCCCACCTCTCTGGGCAGCCCGTTCCAGCACCTCACCACACTCTCCGTGAAGAACTTCCCAGTAAACCTTCCCTCCTCCAGCTTCAATCCATCCCCTTGTCCTATCACTCTCTGCCCTTGTGAAAATCGATTCCCCTCCTGTCCCTACACTCCCTTTAAGCACTGGAAGCTGCAGTGAGGTCCCCCCTCAGCCTTCTCTTCTCCAGGCTGAACAAGCCCAGCTCCCTCAGCCTGTGCTCACAGGGGAGCTGCTCCAGCCCTCTGACCATCTTTGTGGCTTCCTCTGAACCCTCTCCAACAGCTCCACATCTCTCTTGAATTTGGGGCCATGATCTGGACACAGTTCTGCAGATGGGGGACTCACGAGGGCAGAGTAGAGAGGTTGCATCTCTGGGCAACCTGGGCCAGTGATCTACCACCCTTGGAATGAAGAACCTTTTCCTAATATCTAACCTAAATCTCCCCTTTTCCACTTTTAAACCCATCACCCCTCATCCTATCACTCCATGCCTTGGGAACAGTTCTTCCCCAGCTTTCTTATTGGCACCTTTCAGGGACTGGAAAGCTGCTATAAGGTCCCCCCGGAGCCATCTCTTCTCCAGGCTGAACAAGCCCAAAGAACATTGATTTGTTTTAATTTATGGGCACTCATTAAAGCAGACTGCTCTCCTTTTTTTCGCTTGAAATCAGGAATCTCCGTGGAGGTGTGTGGAGAGCATAGGACTGGACGGGCTGGAAAGGTCGCTGGGCTGAGTCCTGCTGCCCCCGGCCGAGCTCAATCCCTTCATACAGAACTGGGCAGAGAAGGTGGAAAAAGTAGGTCAAGCTCTGCTCACAAATACACCTCTTACATGTCGCCAATTCTAATGAAATTAGGGAAGGCATCAGCATTAAAATTTGGGCAAAGGAGATCAAAACTGGACTGAACTCTCAGAGGGAGAGCGAGCCCGGCTGTAACTGCTGGCTCGTCCCTGACGAAAGAAGCTGCAGAAATAAAATAAAATAGACCTGTGTGTTCTTAGAGGGGGAGAAACAGCAATAGCAAGGGGGGAATACCAACCACCTTCATGGCATTTGGTGCAGACACAGCGGCCTTGGGAGCCTCTCGGTGCCTGTACCCCCACCCTGACTCCCCAGTCCCTTTGCCCAACACTCCATCTATTTTCCAGTGATTTATTTCACAACCGAAAGCTGCCTTGCGAGAAAAAACAAAGACAAAACCCAACAACCCAAAAAGCCATCTGACTCATCCAAGAGGGACCCCAGCTAAGTTTGGATGCAAATGCTGGGAAAACATTATGCAAAATGCTGGGTTAGGGAGCAGCTGCCGGAGGAGCAATTCTGGGATGTCGTTACTGACCAAAGTAACTTCTTTTCTTTTTTTCTTTTTTTTTTTTTTTTTAAAGTACCCCGACAATTAGTGGTAAAAAGGTCACTAGTAAAAATGAGTTTTGTGGTTTTGCAACTTTGCATTAAAAAAACCACCGCGCTTCTGGCACCGCGTCCCCTCGGCTGGCAGCCTTTCCGCAGCGCGGATTGAGTAAGCACGCAGGCTGAAAAGCCCGTTCAGATCGGTCCCTCTAGGTCAGGCTTTCGTTACGTTAGCGGGGTATTTGGGAGTTTGTTTTGCACCTGCCTACAGTACATCTGGCTGGAGAATTTAAAGAGAAAAAAAAAAAAAAAAAAAGAAGGAGGAAAAAGCAGGGGTTTAGTGTTCCCTTAGTCCCAGCTTCTCGCCCTCCCTGAGCCCTGGAATATATCGTTTACAATTAAAATGTAATGAAATCAAATTGTGAGATCATTTCAAAGTTACTGACCCCGGTGTTTAACAGGTTGTGAATGTTTTCACAAAGGCTGAGGTGGTAGAAGTATTTTATTCCACATTCCTTATCCTTCGGAGACCTCAGAGTAATAAACAATTAAGCTGAATTCAAACTAACTGCGGATAGCACAAATTCGCTTTTATTGGGTGTCCAATACTTCACTTTTTTCTTTGCTCTCTTAAAGAACTGGGACCCAGGCTTGAGGTGTTACCAGAGATGATGAAAGCAGCTCAAAATCACAGTTCTGCTCAAGGTTTTGCGATGAGAAATGATACCAAATGTAGCCTGGACGGGATCTGATGCTGTCTAATGGACTAGTATCTCAAGGACATCCAGAGGGGTGTCATTTCAGGCAAGTACATCTGGAACTGAGTGCCTTCTTTGTGCTTTCAAGCTTCAGAGACAGCTTCAGACAGCTTTGTGGAAGAGGTGAGAAGTTGTTGTATGAGATGTTGAACTTCCAAGCCTGGTTTCTCATGGGTTTTGTCTTTTGGTTGCACCATGGTTTATCTCCATCACACAAGCTGGTTGTTTCCCTCTATAGGAGACCCTTAAGTGTAGTTTCATCAGTGAGGTTTCTCAGGGAGGATATTTTCACTGGAAAATGACCAGTGCCAATGACTAACCTGATCTGAGTTTGGACTGGCTCTTGTCTAGCAGCTTATGGGGTGCTTTTTGTTTTTTTTTTTACATTATGGTTTCTAAAAAGTTGTTACAGGGTTGTAATCCGTTTTCTTCCCGGTGGGTAGGATGACTTTGGCAACCTATTGGTGGAACTCAGATGCTTTGGAAAGCAACAGCAGCAGCACATTTTCCTCCTTTTCTCTAGAATTTAATCTCTGCTCTTTCAAAGAAGGTCAGGAAGGGATCCACAGCCAAATAAGATGCCCCTGTGGCTCCTGGTGCATGGGAAGCACTGGGTGGATCCTGGATGGATGCATCAGCTCTGAAGTGCTTTCTGCATCACTTCACCATGAAACCTTTAATGACTTTGCCCTGGCTGATGGGCAGGCATGTCATTTCATTTCCTGAGCAGCTTTCATGAAGGACAAAGCTCAGAGAGCAGTCATCAGGAGAAATCACAGCTAACCAGAGAGTATGTTACACAAACAGCTCTACTCTTCAGTTACTCTGAATTGCATTTCATTCTCTGGTTAGGAAAATAAAATAACACAATTATACAGCTCTTTAATATCCATCAACAGAGTGTTTTGTAAGAGCTCTCAGTAGTGTCCCCTGGCACTGAAATCTGGTCATTGAAGCACACAAAACGCTGGAATAAAGGGAGGGTACGAATGAAAATCCAACTGCTGGGACCAGCATCCTCAATGTACCTGGTTTGTTTGCGTGAGCTGGGGAGCAGGATTTTGGTGGGGTTCTCTCTCAGTAACTAAATCCCAAATTACCTCCAAGGTCCTGGCTGAAATGCTTGAGCAAGCCCAAATTTTGTCTGTGGTTCTTATCCAACGTGAGGAGAGAGCGCTGTGTTCCTCTTCTCAGTAAAGTGTAACACAAAGTGTGTGTCCTTCTGGTTGTGTCCAGTCCAGGGGACGTGGGTGCTCCCTGACAGCCCCAGGCAGGTGAGACAGCTTGGGTTGGAAATAACATGGTAGAGTCCATCACCTGGTTAGGGTTGAATTCACACTGACTGCTGAGCCAGCGTGCTCCAGCATCCTCCAGCATCACAGCCCGATGCTGAAATCCCAATGTGAAGAGTTGGAGTGATGCTTATCAGAGGAAACCTCTGGTGGGAGTGTAGCCAGCCCTGAAGGGACATGTCTTGGCTTCGCCATTTTCCCTGTTCCTGTGGGGGAAATGCTCACAGTGTGGAGTTCAGGGACCAGCATGTGGAAAAGGGGGAAAAAAGTATCTTCTTTTTCTCTGGGTGCCTCTCCATGGGGCTGAGCAGATTCCTTGGGCAGCCTCAATGACCCCAGCCCCACCAGCTCCCACCAGCTCCACCAGCAACTTAGGAAAACAAGGAATCGAAGCTTGTACTTGCAGGATTTACAGGGGTGTTTTGGGGGGAAACCACAGTGCTTTGGTCTGTCTGTATGGAAACACATCTGGGCTGGTGCCAGGGAGGGAGGGGAGCTCAGGTCGGACTGCCTCCTCCTGCTTCCAGCCTCCATCGCTCTTGAGATGCACGCTGCTCTTCTTTCATCTCTTGGATTCAAATCCACCATAATAAATAAAATTCTTCCTGTCTGAAAGATACATTAATTTTGGTGGTCTCAAAAGTAACGAAAATAAATACTTGACTTGGCATGCGGAGCCCCGACTGGAGCACGGAGCAGAATGTGTGTACTTGGAGCTGTTTTTACAAGAACATAAGCTGTGGAAAAAGCTTGGCTTTTAGCTCACGGGCTCTGTGTGTCTGAAGAGAAACAGAGAGATTTGAGAAGTTCAATCAAACATACAGAAACATTGTCAAATACGAGTTTTCTATCTGGGTTTAAACGCTTTGAAAGCGGCACATTGAAGCTTCACGGGGGAAGCACCGTCTGAACCCGGGCGGATGCTCAGGGCAGCCCCGGCACCGCCCTGGCTCTGCCTGTGGAGCGTCGGCAGGGCCGGCCTGTATCACTTCATGTGGGGAAATCACAACAAACCCAAGATGAGCTCAATAAAAGACAACCCCAAACCACTGGTTGTGGGAGCTGCGGTTGTCAGAGCCTGACCCATGGCCCCAGGTGTGAGCTGGGAATCTGCTGTGCTGGTCGAGCACAGCACCGCTGTGGGAGCCAAGCGTGGGACTGAGCTGCCTCTGTGGGCTCCCCCCTCCGATTCGTTTCTTTTTTATAAAGGTCATTCTAGTGTATAAAGTTGATTTAAAATCTATAATTTGTTTTAGAAATCATAAAAACTGTAAAGCTATAAAAATAAACTATAAAAAATACAAAACTATAAACTTCATTTAACAATTTATAATTTGCCCTTGATAAAGGTGATTTGTAACTTGTAGCTGCTGGCTAACAACTCTGTGCTAGGCGGCTCCGGCCCCGGCATCGTGTCTTCAAGCGGCAGCAGTAGGAGCGGCTGGGGCAGTGGTGATGGGACTCTAACAAGATGAAATACTCCTAGCTCATCCTTTCCTCCCCGAGCACAAGGTGGTGTGCCTTGCCTGGTACCCAGGCCAGGGGGCTTCTGGAGCTGTGGGCTCCATTGTCCCAAGTTGATGGGTGTCATCACCCATGTCACTGAAAAGCTGAGCCCGTCGCTCAGATGGGCTTCGTGGCTGTTGAGTTGTCTTCGTGGAGTGATGCTTGGTGTTTGCAGTGGATGAGTTGTTTGACGTTGTCCATGCAGAGAAGTTATTGCCAATCACAGCTCCAGCATTCAGAATAGGGGTGGAAGCTGCTGATAACTTTGGAGAAGTTCTGACCCTCTAACTATTACTGTTTCCTTTGTCTCAAGGAGGAGTGGGCCCCGGGGTTGGTTTTTGTGACCCTGGGAGCCGAATGAGACCTTCTCCGGTGGAACAGGCAAGCAGCAGGAAGGCACTTGAGTGAGCGACTCTGGTAGGAGATATGGTGAGGGGAGATGTACAAAACTGCTTTTAAGAAGCTTCACAGAAAATGTCTGGCATCTAAATGTTGTAGAAGGAGACAGACATTTCAATCCTCAATTAACGAGTTGCATCACAGTGCCAGCTCCGAGGCAGGTGCAGAAAGGAATGTAAAACAGCGTGTGTGTGTCTTACAAAGAGCCCCACATCCTGTAAAGTCCTGCAGCATAAAGATGTTAATAAAAAGCACAGCTTATTTCAGGTTAAATTAGTAACGAGTCTCAGGAGCACACACAGAATTTCTTCTCACTGTTGATGACCAGAATCATTAAAAGGCATTTTGGGAGGGTGGGAGGGGGTGGGAGGAACAGCACACACCTGGTGAGTGGCACCTACTATTAGAAATAACACCGAGATCTGCTGTCAAGGTAAGTGAAGGAGAAGGTCCAGCTCTTGCAGTGAGCTGCTGGCATCTGAACTCTGCTCAAGGTCTGCTGATGGTGGGGCAGCACTCGCAGCAGGCTGATGAGGGACGCAGCCACAATTGGGTGAGACCTGCTTACAGGGATCATTCTTGGAGCCCGCTGATTCCCCTTCTCTGGAGAAGCCAGTAGAGACCATGGTGGACTGGAAACAACAGTGGCTCGTTCAACTTTTCTGGCAGTACTTTCAGCTGTATTTCAGTGAGTTGTTATTTTGATAAACAGCCTACATGCCAAGACCTTTCAAGGTGAAGAAGCGCATGCTCAGCATTTCCCAGAAGCTGCAGCATCACATTTGGATGCAGATCTCATGTGATTTCATCTCCAGAAGCTGCTTGGTTTCATTATTTATAATGTTGCTTTGTGCTGGTTGTGTGTTTTGAAAAATTGGCTACTGTGGTGGACCCAACCCATAACAGGGGTCAGAAAGGGTCAGTTTAGATACAAAACATCCAGAAAAACCATCTGTGGGGCTCGGAGCTCACTGTGTCAGCTCTTTTTAGCACAGGCAGCGCAGCCGTGATGACACAGCATGCTCCAAGCAGAGGGAATCTTACCTTCACCAGCAGCACAGGGTAAGGCAGCGGTGCTGCTTGTGTAACCATGGCCAACCAGCCTGGCCAGAGGAAGTCACTGGTGAAGACCATCCCTTAATCAGGGTGTTTATCCCATCATCCAGCAGCACCAAGCAGTAGCCAGGCAGTATGGCCAAGGGCATTGAGGAAGGATGGATGGTTGGGTTGCATCTCCTCTTAACCATTTTCTGTCTTCCCGTGATTCCCTCCAAGTAGTCAAAAATTGTAAGCTAATAACAAAATCCAAGCAAAAATAGGAGAAAAATATATACACAGGACTAGATCAGTGGTCCAGGTTGCCCAGAGAGGTGGTGGAGGGCCCATCCCAGGAGATATTCAAGGTCAAGCATGGGGCTCTGAGCAACCTGCAGGGGTTGGACTAGAAGGCCTTTAAAGATCCCTTCCAACCCAACACATTCTGTGATTCTATGACTAGAGAGGTGTCTAGTTGTTCAGCATGCCACAAAGGGAGCTAATTTAAATGGTGGGAGGCACACGAGCTGCCTCAAGCCATTGCTCCTTACAGCTGAGATGGTACCTGTGGGACCTCGGCCAGCAGAACACTGACATGTGCATTGAGCACATCAGGAATTATGGAGACTACCAGTTCAGGTGCAGAAAACTCCAAGGTTGCCTGGTCTGGAGTTGATATAAAAGCTAAGCTGGGCACACCATTCGCTGCCCTTCTCCAGCAGGAGCTGGGCTAGTGAGGGTGATGCTTATCTCCCTGTTCCCTCTGTTCTCATCCTGCCTCCCAGCCTGCACACGTCTGAGTGGGAGAGGGACTTCGGAAATACAACTTCAAGGAGCTTAATTCACAATTTCAACAAAGAATTTATCCCAAATGTTCTGGGTCAGGTGATACTCACTTTTTGTGTTTAGCTTCGGGAAGCGGTAGAATTAATCAGGCTCTAAATACACTGAAGCAAAAAAAAAAAAATTTAATAAAAGCTACAGTGTTAACAAATACTGAACTAATGACCTTTGATATATGAAGCAAATGCTTCATGCACTAGCCTATACAAGGTTTCATTACCAGCCATGGGAATTTACAGGTGTTAAATTAGCTGCAAGATAGCTCCCATATTGTCGCCGGACTGTAATAGACCATATTGAAAAAGTTAATAAGGAATTGAGTGTAGGGGCTGCAGAGTTCAAACAAAACCTGCTTACCAGTTCAGTCTGAGGTCTTCATCAAGCTGGATTGTGATGTTACGTGTAATTCTGTTCGGTCCCTTCCCTATGCCTGAAGGACTGTGTCCACCAGAGAAGCACCTACCATCAGAGAGATGAAACCGCAAGAGAGGCGACGTGGAGAGGATCTCACACTGCTGCACTTAGATGTAATAGTGATGTATCACCCCAGTGGTGGTTTTTTAACCCTTTTACTACAATGAGCATAAAAGAAAATTGTTTGGAAGTAGGAAGCCTGGAGTTCCTTTTCCAAAGCCATTGCTGCTAAACAGTTGGGCAGCTGTGGAGAGTGACAATTGGGCAGCTGTAGAGGTTGGCAATGGACCCAGATGTTCCAGTTAGCTGCACACAGACAATTGTGACAGCCATAAGTTTCACCGTTACGTATTGAATCTTTCAGTTACATACTGAAACCTTCAATGTACATCTCATATACATTAAAAAACATGGACTGTTGGTGCCATCAGGGGTGGTACAAATTACAATAAAAAGGGGTAAAGCAGTACCTTTAAAGTACCTTTAAGTAAAGGAGGGGTCTCAGAAAGCCTTGTTAAAGCCCCAGTGTGTGTTCAGAGCAGCCCCAGGCCATTCTGCTACCCAGACCGTAGTACCACAGACCAGTTGTCATGGTGGGACCAGGAGATCAGGGAGTGGCTCGTACTTCTGGATGGACACTTGGTATGAGAAGGAATAGTCAAACCAAGAGGCTTTGGCCGAATTGAACATGAGCAGTGAAGGAAAGAAAGAAAAAAAGGAAAGGAAAGGAAAGGAAAGGAAAGGAAAGGAAAGGAAAGGAAAGGAAAGGAAAGGAAAGGAAAGGAAAGGAAAGGAAAGGAAAGGAAAGGAAA
>VXBZ01003787.1:0-18198 GCA_013399135.1 Heliornis fulica
AAAGACTCTCCTCTGCTGTTGCAATTCATCCTTGAAGAAGACGATGTGGGCGGCCATCTTGCTATTGGTCTTCCAAGGCAGCTTAGCAAGGGGAGTGAGGAGTCCTCTCCCTGAGGAGGAATAGTAATAAGTTAAACAAGTTTCCCTGAGTTCAGCCTGTTTTGACCATGGCAGTAAATGATGAGTGATCTCCTTGTCCTCATCTCGACCCACAAGCCTTTCATTATATTTTCTCTCCCCTGAGGAGGGGAGTGATAGAGCAGCTTTAGGGAGCAACTGGGATCCAGCCAGGGTCAACCCACCACAGTACACTAATGTGTGAAATGGAATACAGATGTTTATCTTTGATAAAGGCAGAAGCTGTTCTGAGAGAAGATTAGCTATGTTTCATAGTTAAATATTAGGTACTGGGGTGCTGAAAGGTGACAAATAATTGCAACCAATGAAAGATTTTTTTTTTCTTAGCAGTTGACTTAGTTAAAAAGCCTGAGCATTGTACTCTGGGATGAAGTACTGTCTCAGTGGGTATTCTGGCACTCTCTTTGAGGGGCAGCAATTTCAACTGAGCTCCTGCTTCCTCTAGTTCACTCACATACAGTTTGTATGCCAGTATCCGTCAGCCTGAACAACAGAGTGCCCTTCCTTTTTTTGTCCATGATATACCTCTACATCACCCTGAAATTCATTACTCTCTCCTAAAGTTTTTAGAGGTAGAAGATTTATCAGCTACTGGGTAAATGAATACAGTATAGAACACGGTAGTATTTCATTCAGTATTGTCCACAAAGACGCCTGAGAAACATCAAGGGACCTCCAACCCCTATGTTCACAAAATGTGTCTGCAGTCCACAAAACATCTATTAGTTGGGAATTATTTCTTTGATTCTGTACCTTGTTTACTGATGATGTACATACACTAGAGCATCCATCTATCTTGTTGAAAACAAGGTACTATTGCTAGTTAAAAAAAAAAAAAAACAAAAAAAAACCCCAAACCAAACAGTGGGTTGGAAATAAAAGCAGGATTCACAAGCAATCCTTCACAGTCCCTGCCAAAAATATATTGTGAACATTTATAAGGGTTAGAACAAACTCAAATTAATATTACAGTAAGGGAAACAATCACCTGTTTTCCAGTTTAAGCTTTATGCTTACAGTATCTTAGCATGTGCAAATTGTTACCGCTAAACTTATTAACATTTTAAGTGCTTTATGTAATTTGTTTCAACAACCTTTCAGTACTGTTCACACAATTTTTCTATATTTATACTGACTCGTTAATCCAGCTCCCAACTGCATGAGAAGAGAGGGCGCTGAAAAATAAGATAGATCAAAAACTCTGCTAGTGGCTTGTACAGACAAGGTCTAGATTAATGTTGCAGCATTAAAAAGACAGCTTTCTATAGAAGGTAACTGAAAGTACTATAAGTAGCTACAGATAGGAAACTACAACACATTATGTTTATTTTTCATGTAACCAAGAAATAAAAGAAACACATGGGATTTGTATTTGTTTCTAACATACTACATGCTGTCCTCTCCTTTGCTCTTTCTTTCTCCATACATGCTACCAAAATAGAAAAAACAGGCTGACTGTTACCTGCCTCAAACATTAGAAATTAGAAAATGGTTAATTTTCTCATACCATTTTTAATTGAAAGTATTCCGAGCAATTTGGGATTTTTTTTTCCCAAGAGAATACTGAAAAAAAAATAGTCTAAAATTTTGGTTTAGAAATTTAGAAATATTTATCATGTCTTCCAATAGTAGTTTCCAAAGAACGTTGAGGCAGCAACATGCCGTGCTGCTGCTACTGAAAGAACTTGCCCCTGCTTGAGACAGAGTGGATCCTAAACACTCCTTCCTTTTATGGCACAATCACAAATATGAGGACCACAAGAAAAACCCTTATGTTGTTTATATGTAAATTAAGAAAGTCAGAGTTGTGAAATAGACACTTTTTCCTGACTAATCCCCCACACATACACCTTGCCAATTTTATTTTGGTTTTGGGTTTTTTTTTACCTGAGGGCTAATGATGCACTTAGCCCCACTTCCAAGGAGACATGAAATTTTTACATGATGTAAAAACAATAAAGAGAATTTTAAATCTTTAAGAAATGAAGGTTTGTCATCCTGCTTTAAAATGTTGAACCTGTGTAAAAATATATGGCAGACTTCTTTTGTCATGACAGAAATGAAAAGAACTTACAGACACGATAGTAAAGGGCATGGTGATATTATTATACAATCCTATGAAAACTGTAGTAGTAAAAAAGGACTGCTCTAAGCCTAGTACCTGCTCCCAGGAATGGCTAACAATGGATGCTACAAAGATGAGTGAAAATTTATGTGCAACTCACTTTATAAACCACCTTATGTATGGACATTACTCTGTGACTTCTGGAGTGAAAGCTGAAACTTCACTGGTCTGACTGGACTGAACAGTATCTTTGCATGTGGTGATCCATGTTTTCCTTTTACAAAGAACTGCTACCGCGTGTGTACCCATTTCTGGGAAGGTTGTTACTGTACAGAGAAAATTACAGAATATATGCCGTGTGAATCTGTGAACCATTTGTTTTCCTTCCTCCCTAACTGGAAAAGTAAACCATCTCAGTGTTTGCCTGTTTCCTTCTACTCCCCCTTCATTGTGCTCTACTTCAGGAGTCTTTAAGCAATTGAGAACACAAGAACAAGTGAGAAAATGATGCTACTATAAAGTATTAATCTACTAGTGCCAGACATTGATAATATTGAATAACTAATACCTCAAAAAACTGAAAAGAGCAGGTAACTAAGAAGCATGGATGGTGTGGAAAGGTACCAGGTGAAAAAGATAATTCCGTATTTGGAATTTCTCTTATGCCTTAGCACTTGACCTGCCTAGATACATACAGGTATACTCCGTTAGGGACAAAATAACCTCCAGGACAAAGAAAGTAAAAAGAAAAAAAATAACAGAAAGCAATACCATTTAAAATACAGAAATATTTATCAGTTCTGTTTTGTTTAGAAAGCTATGGAGTGCACTCTAGTTTGATCTTTTGAAGACAATTTACCTTAAATCGTATTTTATGTAAATATATATATATCAGCCCACCAATTACAGTGTACAGGAGCACATAAATGATATCTTGAAATGAGCTACTTTTCTTAAAACTGTACAAAAGTTGATGTTGCACTCAAAGCATAATTTCCTGCCTTGGAGCCTGACCTGCAATTTTAATTTTCTTTACTTTCTCTAAATAATTATGCAAGGAAATATTTCTGATTAAAGTAGATGCCGAAGATAAAATTCTATAATGTTCTTGTGTTTTACTGAAGTCTGAAGCTGAGAAAAATCTGGAGAAAATGGTTGACAGCAATTCCTCATTACATCCTTCTGGTAAAGTATGTGTTCAATCAGTGACATCACAATTGACTATGCACCTCACTGAATCTGTAAAGAAACACAGTGAAATACAAAAGCCTACTGAGATTTGGATGACCAACACCATCACCATAAAGTAAAATATTTTTTTTCCAGAAAAAAATAAAATCACACCAGTGTTAATGGAGGATATCCTTCTTGGCAGAGGCAGTTAAAGAAATCAGACTTATGCCTCTCTACAGAAAGAGTTACATTCTGCTTAATGTCTAGCCCAAGACAGGGGTAAAGGCCCCCTAGGGACTATGTATCAACCTAAGACAGAAGAAATACAGTAGCTCTTGAGCAGCTTTTTGGTTTTGATTAGTTACTCTCAGTAGAAATGTATCTTTAACTGAGGAAAATGGAAGCATAAAGAAGCTATTATAGATATAAATAAGCCAAACGCACCACTGCAAGCATGCAGTAAGCAGGCACCATTGGATATACAAACAGTAAAATTAAACATAAACAAATGGAGAATTTCAAAAGCTTTTTGTTTGGGTAAGCACCAATGCCTCTTCAAACCATCAAAACTATCCCTTGCCAGAAAAATATTCAGCTCCTAACAAAATCTCTTCCTCTGCACTCACTGCCGCTTTCTTAGGAACACAGGAAGATACCTATTTGTCAGAAAGGAAAAAAAAAAAGGGTGTATTCTGGCATTGAGCCTGTCTATGATAGAAATGGAAGAAATACTTTAGAAGTATCATGCTGCCACTGCTGGCTAGGGATATGAGGCAGACATGCTCACACAATATTTAACTAAGTATGAAGAAAACCTGTGGTGGGAAAACAATAGTTGTTTTAGTAGGCCAAACCACCAATGCATAAAACAGCATTTACTGTATGTCTGTGGTATTCCACTGACACTGCTGCAGAACAGGAGTGCTCTTACATCAGACTATTAACCTCCATGGGAATTCATTTCAGAATTCAATCCTCACTAAAAAGATAAATTTGACTTCTTGTATCAAGACAATAAATAACAGGATTTCCTGTTCTTTCTTCCTAGGCTTCAGTGCTAATTTCAGCTGATTAGGAAACTGGAAGCAACAAGCAAATTCGTCTGTTCAACTTCCACCATATAAGAAAACCAGCTAAGCAAGTAAAACTGGAAAATACGCTCAGACTGTAGGGAAGAACCAGACTGGAAGGTATGGATCGCAGTATACTGTAATCACAGAACTTCAAACTACTTAAAAAAACAAACTAAACAGAGAAGTTCTGTAAATCCACTCTGACATTAAAGACAAACGGAAACCGGGGAAAACCCTGTAACATAACCTACAGGGGTTATGTTCCACAACTTTATGGGAATTCAGATCTTTTCTTCTTTACAGGTCTAACACGGTATTCATGGGTTTCAAGATGGTAATTTTATATTAGACAACAAAGTTGCATTTTTCTTCTGCTTCCTACATTCCTACATGTGACCTTGCCTATATAAAGACCCTCAATAACACGAAAGGCAGGAAACTTTGTACCTTCTATAGAATGTTTGCCCTATATATAATTTTGCCAAAAAACACTATAGAGCATGTGTTGCCAACCGACAAATACTGCTGTCATGATTAGAGTATTTCACCTCCTCTGTTATACATACAAACACATTTTAACTACGGCAGAGATTTTCTTCCTTGCTCTCCCTTGCTGGTCACTGATACAATAATTTATGCAGCACATGTGAAAATGAGAAGGCAGGTTTTTCAAATATCAAGTCTCTCTCTTCNCATCTGTAAGCTAAATTTCCACAGGCTTACTTACTGCTTTTCTTTGTGATATATATTATATATTGTATATTTATACAATAAAAATAACAGACTTCCCGAAGCGGGGGTTCAGCAACCTAGGAACCTGGTAGTGAACTTTTAACTCAGTTTGGTTACAATTTGATAGTTCTTTGGGAAATAAAGTGTGATGCATTTTGAGAGATAAGATCAGAGTTGTTAGCTTTCTGAAATAAAATTAACCTTTTTAATAAAAAAAAAAGAAAAAATATATCTATCCCAAAGATATTTTTAATCTTTAACAAATATCCTTGATTAAAAGTAGCACAAAGCAACATCTGCAGTCACTCCAGGAGTTTAATTTCTCTTAAAATAGGAAATTAGCTTTCCACAGAAGGTATATTTCAAGCACTGAATAATTCCTGTCTTAGTGAAATTCCATTCCTGACTACAAGTGACATAAAACAGTGATATGTTCTATGAAAACATGAAAAATGTGTAAATGTGTCAATCTATGAAAAAACATGCTGTGCTAAGAACACAGAATGATTACAAAAGACATCACTGATGTAGAAAAGCTGCATGAAGTTATGGTACTGATGGCAAATATCCAAAGAAATTGTGATACATATTTGATAATACCATTTATTAAGTCATAGTGTCTAAGGAAGCTTAAGCTCTGCAGCTAGGAACCCACACTCCAAACATGTCTAAATGGATATTTAAAATTAAGCACAGTAACACAGAAATTGTTACTTTGGAGACAAAATAAAAAAGAGCAGTTTCTTCCTTGAAGTTTTCTCACAGCTGCTATTTTTCATATTCTTCCATTAAAACAGTGTAGCATAATTAAATTAAAAAGAATTAAAAGTAACTTTCTGAATTTTGCAGCCAGTGTCACAACTTGTAGCCTTCAAGGGCTGGCAGATGTAGTAGCACGGTTTCATTTGTGGCATGTTGCATGCAATTATTACTGCTAAAGAAGAAATGTTACATATTAGTTGTTTACATCAGAAAGTGACAGGCTCCACAGAGCAGGGATAAAATCATCCTTTTCAGTGCTCTGCTGGATAAGCCTGGGGGCAACAGCTGCTGTCATTTCAGCTGTTTGTCTTTAAATGTGTACTTTTCGGTACCTCAAGATGCCATTTCTTCTTCCAGCAGAGCCCAAAGCTCACAAAGTCATCCTCCAATGTAAATAATATAAATTCCTAACTGTCACTAAACTAAATAACCACCAGCGTGCTTCATCTGGAGGTAGATGCTAATGTCCTGAATTTAAACTGCAGTCTGTCCCTCTCTACATTTTAGGGTGCAGTAGTGTTATCTTACATTGTCTGTTTCTAGCTAAAAAAGGGGGGGGGGGAGTTAAAAATACTCCAAGTCTCTGATTATCTTTCGTACCAGAAGCTGAAAACCATTTCTATGTGTCATGTTCTATGTCATACACAAATCACTTTCTTATTTTATATCCAAGCAACTGCTTTCATATTCCTGAAGGCTGAAAGGAAGGATACAGTACCCACCATCCAGCCCTCATCACTGCTAATAATCAGTTAATCTGAACTGAATCTCCCCTGAGGAACATCTAGAATTAATTAGAACAGATCGAACAGCACAGACTGTAATTTGTTGATGTTTTAGCAAATATTTCTTATCAGTTAGCTCTATAATAGTGGTAGGGCTTCTTATTTGTTTGCAAATACTTGGACAGCTACCACTTTATTTACAAAAAAATGCTGATGATTGCTGAAGGGCTTGTGAATTTCTGCATTAATTTTGATTAATTTCCATTTCAATGATGCATTATATATTATTCCTCATTCATTACTCCTCAGTTATTCTCTTCTAAGAATTTAGGCCATCTAATGGCTGAGCAAATACAATGCCATGTGATTTAAGGGACAAATCACATGCTGGGAATACTGAAGAACAGCAATTTAAAACACAACCACATGAAAACTTCACAAAGAAACTTCTGGATGGTAATTTTCACATTCCATAGCCAACATAAGTCAACACTGCAGGTAGCAGCACACTGTCAGGAACAACTGAGCATGTTCAGGAGACTGCAAGTATTGTTCATTCCTGTTACATAAAGTAGCATTTATCAGTGTATCATCCAACACATTATACATATATATACACATGAAGCTTTGGTTTTTAGGGGGCATAATTTTGGGGGCAACTAGTGTAACTGCATATAATGCTGTGCAGCAGTGCACAGTCTGACCTATAACAGATACATTAATAGCTCATAATAGTGGTAGTGACAAGTAGGCAGCTAGTACAGGTATGCAGAGAAGATGGTGCTGTTGCCGGTGTAATAATAAGCTCTCCAGTAAAATTCATAACCTATTCATATGCAATGCTTGGCAGCCTTAAGACAAGCATAGATATTCACAAATATTAAATATTAATACTTTAGATGTGTTGAGATGTTTTCTGTCTTTTCCACAAGACAATGAGGATGACAGAAACCCTCTCATGATTTTTTTTTTTGTTATTGCACCAAAGATGCGTAGCTATTCAAAACATGCAGGGTCAGTAACTGCATACAGGCAACAGACAAGCCCCCACTGGTAGCTACAGCAGAAAGATCTCATAGCATTATTCATTTAAATAGACTTTTGCTTTCCCTGGCCACAGCCCCAGCAGACACAGCATGAAGGAGTGCCTAAACGACGATCTCCTCCATCATTCCCTCCTTCAACTCACTTGCTCCCTTTCTCCCATGGATCAAAACTGGTGGGTTCTGAAAGCAACCACGTCAATTCCGTTCACTAAATATTGAAATAATAAATTTGGAGACTCATATAAATTACAGTATTTACTGGCTGGGACCAATGGACCAGAAAAGGAGGGAGGTAACAATGCTCTGACAGACCATAGATTAATGTCATCGTGCTGTTTAAACTTCATCTGTTCTATGTGCTTCAGAGGTTAAAAAAATTGCAAGCTAAGACAGTAATACCATCTCACTGTGTTAAAGACACCTATTAGTCATGTCCCAGGCAAATAGGGATTTATGACTCAGACATAATTCTTCCAAATATGCCTGCTGTTCATAAAAGGCAGAGATATATGACTTAAAAATAACATTGAGACAGGAATAATTTTACACTTCACTTTGCAACATTGACTTTCCTCCAGAACTTACAGCAAAATCTCCACATTTTATGAATAGGTTTCTGCCAGTACTAAGGATTTATTGCTGCAGGTTCCAAATGAGGTAAATTTCACAGTCAAACAGAAGAGGAATCATTTCATATAGAGAACAAAGATACATGTAGACCTTTGTTTTCTAAACAACCATACACTAAGGATAAATTAAATTACATGTCACATAGCCTGTGTAATGGCCTCATTTAAATTCTCCATTTTGTTGAAACAAATTGCTACTGCAATTTAAGTACATTCCTAGGACTTATCCATAACGAGTCTTCAAAATTCCAGTTCTCTGCAGAGGAGTGTGCATTTTAGGAGGGAAATGGAAAAAGTAGATCTGAGGATAGATAAACAGCTGCTAATTAGGTTTGTGAAGTAACAGTACATAGATAAGTGTTCTTTCACCAAACCTTTGTAATCAGGCCCCAGTACATGCAATGTGATCCCCTTGGCAGCCTTTGGCCAATGGAGACCTGTGCAAACTTCTGAGGGTACTGGAGGGACATCCTCTACCTGCTAAATTAGCCAGAGCCTGCTCCTCATGCCCTAGTGCATGTGCACACACCCATATTCATTCACGAGCACAGTTATTATTTCCCTAGTGGATCATTACGAAATAAATCTCTTCAGCACATTGCTTCCATTTAATTCTGCTCACACCTTGAAGACCAGTTTGGCTCCTTTTAGAAATAGGAAGTTTACAACTGCTTTATCTTCTAATGAAGACGTCTTTTGTTTACAGGTGCCACAAATGTTGAAGTTCATGGATCTGCTCCTTCCTCAAGAACACTTTACAGTCCCTCTTAAATGAGCAGCCACCATCCCCTAAGGCATAACAACACAACTGTCCCCAGCTTACCTCTTGGCTGTACAGTACAGTCAGTGGATGTACATAACAGCTCTTCTGAGCACAAAAAAATATTACTACCTGATAAAATTTTGGGAAATGTTAATATTATGTCCATAAATCAAGACTGTGTTATTCTTTACTTCCCCCCTCTTAAACAGCCATTCTTCTTAAAGAATGTCACTTCTAGAGGTAAAAACCAGAAATAATGTATAAGTGATAAACCACAGACCTGAGGATAAAAGAGTTAAATACCCAGAAAGATCTCATGAAGAAGATCATGAAATAAATTTTGGGTTTATGTATTTCTGTATTTCCTACTCAAGATCTCTGACTGATATACATTAGCATAATAAGAATAAAGAATAAATCCCCCTCTGTGACATTATTTCATAGGTCCATACCAGTTGTAGCACAAAACAAAGGCTAAAAATTGGTCGAAGGGCAGAGATCAGCCTTACAGTCCAAATGAAAGAAACATCACTATCATTCTGCTGATGGCCCAAACTCTCACAAGGTCATCAAGTCTCTCAAACTACCATCAGGTTCACAACTAAATGCAATATTCAAAGTTAAAGCCTGATGAAGAGCAACAGCACTGACATACTGAATTCTTTCTGCTGAAACCTTCACTGACATCTGCCAGCATGATTTGTCCCCAATGCTAATTGCGATGCTCTTTCACAACCCCATGTGAAATCCTATTTCACACTTGGACTGGATGAAAATACATCTCTACCTAGAAAACATCAGTGTTAGCAGGAGTTACTGTGAGGTAAAAATCTAGCAAAACAGCGAGTTGACCTTCACTTTGAAAGTCCATGTGAGAGGCCTTGTTGATGTTTGTCAGCCTGCACTGCCCCCTCTGCCCAGCCCAGCCCAGCCCTGGGTGAGAGTGGGCCAGACAGGCCTTGGCAGGGGCCTCTCCCCACATTTGGGAGGTGCCCTGGAGGCCCTGCCCTCAGCACCAGCCACAGGCCTCCCTACCCTGACTGCCCATCTCATCCCAGTACTCAGCTCATTGCCACCACCACTGCTGCCTGGACATCACTAGGCAAGAGTCCCCGAGAAGAGCCACACCTGACTCCCTCCAGTGTAGTGGGACTGTGACTGCTAGGGAGGGGAGAGAAGGGCCCATGGCTTGTGTTGGTCCTTGACGTGCCTAGAACAACTATCTTTTCCCCAATAAGTCTGTAACTGGTTTACTACATAGATCAAGTTAAAAACATCACATATTTCACAGCAGTGATATGGTATCTGAGCCTGTTGTGGTGCTGGTACCTTGCTGGCTAGTGCCCATTCAAACCAACCCTCTGCAAGCACAGCTGGGCCGGGCGCGTGCATGTGAGCTCTCAGAACTTTGTAGGTACAAACCTCTACTGTTGTAATAATCTGGTATGCTGCTCAAATTTTTCTCCTTGCTAATGTAGTTGCATATTTGCTATCACAGAATTAGCAGTCACGAGCCTTTAATATCAGCTTTCCTCCCAAAAGCTCAAGATTACTTAAAAGTAATGAAAAAAAAAAAAAAAACCTGCACTGCTTTGGAGTACTACAGTATTCTTTCTTAAAATGAAGGAAAAAACCAAAACCCAATAAAAGAACCATAAACCATCAAACCCCCCAAAAAAGTCTTAGGATACATTTTAGTTACTTTTTCAACTGATCATATGACATTTAAGTGCCCCAAAGTACTTTAAAAACTATAAATATACTTTCTCAGAAAATAACAAATCTGAAAAGCTGAATACATGCCAGAATCATGATTCCAGGATGGTGGGTGCTTTTTTAAGAAAATATTTAAAGATTGACAATATTGCCCTGGAAATATATCAATGCTACTTTTTTGAAAGGTTAATAATCTTGTCTAGAATAATTTTTTCAGTCAATAATGGAAGTTACAGAAATGTCACAGTCAACCACTCATGTGATGAAGCATGGGAGGATGCTCAAATTTTGCATATTTCTACTGAATTAGAGTCTTTACTCTGTTATTCAAGGAATATGCACTTAAAAGGTTGTTTCACTGTGAGAAACTAAGTATCTCCAACTGCACTGTTCCAAGTTTATGATAAACTGTAAACATTTATTTAAAACCTCTTTAGGGCCTTGCTTTGTACAAAACCACAGTAGAGTATTGTGGTCCATAAATTCAGCAAGCTCTCTAACCAGCAATTACGGAAGATAAAATGGAGTGCCGTCCTTCTTACAACTGAGGTACCCGGTAGGTGAATGCTTTTTTCTGTCCTACACATTACTGGTTACTCTTTAAAGCCTCTATTTGCATTCACGGGACTGGTTTTACACCTTAAAAATAAAAGCTTAACTGAATCCATTAATATGACGTGCTTTAGCAAATCATCAGGTTTGATCAAGAAATTCCTTATTTATCCCTACTCAGTACTTAGCTTGTAAGTCCACAGGATCCCTGAAACCCTGTGCTCCATTTTCTCCAACCATGTCCATCTCAACAGGAATCTTCCAGCTCTCAGTCTATCTGGTGAAGCTACTGTGCAATACTATAAAATGATAGGAGCTATTAACCGCCCAATCAGCCATGTAAAGCTATTCAGCCTTCCTCATTCTCTCCAACACTGTCTGCCCCCATCTGTTTCTCCCATGCTTTTGTAGGTACTTTTGATGGTGCAAATTGGGAATTTTTATTTTTTTTTTTAAATTAGTGAGAAGGGAGAGAGGCAGAGAGAGAAAAAAAAAAATCTAGAAAAATCCCATAGTGGGTATACAAATGGGAAAAAAAAAGTAGTTTGCCTGTTGCCTGCCTGTAAGGCTTTTATCCAACTAATTTGCTCGCTGCAGGGGAAAGTGAAATTGGCATGGGCTTCTCTGGCAAGTTGTTGGAGCCTGAGTGCCCTGTCTGTCAGCCCCTCCTTTTCTTCCTCCAGGCTGACTGCCAGCTTGTCTCTGCATATTCTGTGGAAACTGGGAATACAGAAAACTTGGGGAGAGGGTTAAGACTGAGAGCTCCCTTCCAGTTAAAAAATAAATTAAAAAAAATAGGAGTTTTATTAAAATTAACAAGGGAAGATGGGGTCTGGTAGAAGAAAACCCACTTGGTTTTAAGGTGTCTAAGGCTCATTAATGACATCAGAGAACAATGTTATTAGATTCACTTTCTTAGGAAATTATATTTGTTAGAGTAAATAAAAAGGTACTTAAAGATATGTTGATATGAATTCCAACTAACATGCTAAAGTAACCAAATATATTATCATAAATTTACTGCCAGGTCCCATATATTATAAGCAGAGAAGTAATAAACATTAATGCTTTCTGATTTGGGAAAAATAACCTTTTTTGTTGGTGGTGTTTTTTGATTTTTTTTTCTGTTCCCTAAAGTTATATCTTTATAAAACTTATTTTGTGCCTATTATGTAATGGCTGTAACCATTAATTTGTCTGAACTTTTATTTATTTTAGCACTAAAGATAGCTAGCACACATGTGCCTGCTTTCTCTTTTGCCAATGTGGCTCCCTAAAATAACTTCTGGGTTGCTGTTCTGAATGACTTAATGAATTGAACAAATATACAAGCAAATGGAAACTTTAGGGAATGTTTGCTTGCTGACCAAGTTTTGCTTACTCCTCTATTTCCAATCAGTGAGATGTGGAAAAGTTCCTAGAGGCAGAACAGCTCGACTGTAAAGAAACAGAGCGTCTGACCTGGTGAGTGTGGAAAGGTTAGCAGCTTTTCAATTGAGAATGGATTAAAGAAAGTGTTGTCAGTCAGTAGCTTAAGTCACTTCTGGGATGAAGGAAGAAACCAGTCATTTAGCCCTTGTATAAAATCTGGAAGCAGCTCCACCCAGCTCATCCCAGTGTGCTGTCGTCTATTTGAGTTTCCAGGTCACTAACAGTTTCTGTATCCTGGGCTTGATATTAACTACACAGACAGTAACATGAGCACTGACACCAGTAAAACATGCTGTATGTTTTGCTTTCAAATGCCTTTTTCCTACCATTGTCTTCAGGTTGAGAGGCTGCCTTCGTGGGGCTGAATACATGCACGCTTTGTATTAAGCTCCCTCCAGATAACAACACATGTCGCTCTGCAATCTCTGATCCTCCAGCTAGAGCTGAACAGCAGAGATGGCTCATTGAGATTGCTGCTGCTCTGAGCTCCTTATAATTATCCTTACTTGCTTATCCCCATAGCACATATGGAACACTGCTTGGCATGGCACCAGAGTCTCTGTGTGTGCTGACTTAAGGGCACATTTCCAGGTCCAATGCTGGCTGCATGTGGGCTGATCTGTCCAGTTTCTACCTCCCATTGAGGTTATGTTGGCACACTGTGGAAACAGCTGTTCAAACTGCTATCTTTCACTCCTTTCCCTGAAGGTTTCTATCAAGTCCGTGCCAACACTTATGGACTATGTTGCTTACACCTTCCTCGCTTGAATCCTGAGGTTTGACCCCATACTCTGATGCTCCCAATATCTGCTGTGCCCTTTTATCATTCATAACTCTTACGCTGAATTTCTCTTCTGAGAAATCTTCTGGTTTTAACCAGATTTCAGCTAAAGCTTGCAAATGCCAGCATGTTGACTGTCATACACTGAGAGAATTGTACCAAGAATCTGTTAAAACCTTTTGACATTTTAACCTACGCAACTTTATATGATTTGTGGCCTACCTTCATAGGGAACTGACAAAGAACCAAGTTACTGCGGCTTACCAAGCATCAGCTGAGGTACCTTTCATATGCACTGCATGTTCTCAGTCTGGAACAACTATGAAGTAACATGATTTATCTGACCTCTTTTACTATGGGTTAAGCTATGCTATACATGAATTAAATGTGCAGATATACCCCTCTAGTTCAGTTCACACTGTATTTTGAATGCAATTATGACCATCTAACAGAGTAAATATTTGGCCCCACATTAGTGAAGAACAAGAGGGAATATCTGAGTGAGTGCTCCCTTGCCCTGAGAAAGCCAGCTGCTGTGTTTCCTGGTGACTGCTGCACAGAACCGAGTGTTAAGGTTTGCCCCTTTGCCCACCATGTTTCATCTTCAGGATGATTTAAACTTCCTGAAGCAAGAAGGAGACCTCCTTGTAAAAGAACTGAGCCTTTTGGTCTGGAAGTACAAGAAGAACAGTGGGGAAGAACCCCGTCACAGCTCTTGGCAGCCTGCGGCACCACCACAAATGTTGCTCAGAGTACTGGAGCTCAGATTTATGACTCTATCCTGAAGCTTATTTCTTCTGCCAGGAATGGCACACAATGAGACATAGAGGAACAATAGTGTTATTCCTGATGTAAGGATATTTTGTTCTATGTGTATACTCATTTTGGGAGTTCCATGAGCCACATATTTTATCACTGCGGAGCACACAACACATAAAATTTATTCATTTACAACATGTAAATAACTCATCCTTACATAAAATATAATCTAGATTGAGGATTTTAAGATATTCTGTCTGGTCACTGCTGTCCTGGTTGATATAAATACTTGCAATTTTGTATAGAGTTTGCTCCAGGCCAATGCAGGAAGAAATTCTTCTCCATTCATCTGCTGTCTAGACAGGCATACTTTTAAAGCTGTACAAGCTGTTTCTGGGTTTCCCTGCTAATGACTCTATCAACTTTGTTCCAAAAGAACTGCAGTGAACTTCTGTGACATTTGCTGTAACCGTGACATCATTCCAAACATTTTCTGAAAGTTTAATAACACAATATTTTATTGATCATCTGTAAGATGATTAATAATAAATCATCAACACCAAAAAGGCAATCTTTTGAACATTTATAAATTTAGCACCTGCAAACCCAGAATGCTTTCTTCTAGTATATATATTTATAGTAACATGAACATTGGAACTCACATAATGTATATTCAGGTAATATCCACTGATAAAAAAAGATAGTATTTTTAATCTAAATATTAAGTGACAATTTAAATACTTGTAAATCTATATATGCTTAAGAGAAGCCTTGTTAAAGCAATTAAATCCTTTATGAGATTCTAACCCATGTTCATCTGTTAGTACCTACCATATAAGCACTGGATGATAAAATCTGGGATATTAATCTGCTCATATAAAACCACAAAATTAAATCTCAGCTATGGGTAGCAGTGAAGGGAAAAAAAGAAAAGGTTTCTTTTATTTCATTTTTTCCTAATTTTTAACCCTACCTAAAGAAAAAAAAATCATCTGCAGTCCTGAGAACAATTATAAACTCAAAATGCTGGGTTTTTTTTATACCTAATATATCTTAGAAAGCTACATAAACATTAGTAATTCTCATTTATTTTCTTCATCTATCTTAAAATGTAGTATGATCATTCCATTTTTGTTTGAACTACAAAACAATAATAATGCATTACACAGTTTAAGCCAAATATGTACCACCAGTTCCTTTTTATTGGAAGAATTTGTCATTCTTTGTTTCTCTATCAATAAAACTGAAACCTCTCTAATTTCCAGAATAAGTGTATCACATCCAGCTCCCAATGATAATTATATTGTCAATAATGTCCTCTTTTTGTCCATTTGACTGTAAACTGGTTCAAATAAATATTGTGGGTTTCATTTAGTTTTAGCAGGCAGGTAAATAAATAGGTGAAAATAGGGTGACTTTGTTAATTGGCTTAGGAACCACCATGTTCTAATAATAACATCATTTTCTCTCATGAAATAGAAAGAACTCTCCACAGATGTACTGGTAGATGCAATGGTAGTGACATTTTTGTGGTGTTCAGCTTGACACAGAATCACTTAAGGCAGATTTGAATTAGCAGATATATTTTTGAACAAAATATGAGTGCCTGACTCATCATTCACAATAATATACAACCAGGAAATTTATGGATTGAGTTATTTGGTATGTTCTCAGTAGGTCACAGAATTTGTCTAAGTCTCATAAACAGACTTGTCACACAGAGCTTTCTCCTTGCACTGGATGGTGACTTTTTTTCCATGTATGATATCCTATTTGAACCCCTTGTTTGCCACTGCACTTATACCTATACAGAAAGGAAAATTCATGATAGAAATTATTATGAAGGTTGAAATCCTAACAGCTTTATAATACTCTGTGCTTTTGATTAGCATGAACATTATCTCTTCCTTTAGGTGGGTTAAATGAATTGTTTTATAATCCATATGATTCACTCCTCAGAGGGATATCTTCACAAGATCCTTTAGGACTGTGCTGACTTATTGTAATTTAGTACTCAGACTACTCCTGTCAGACACACTAAAACTCAGCTTCAGCTCTTATATAGAGCTCTTACCATCATCGAGATACCTGAACCAGGAAGCAGCCTGAGAAGGGCTATTCCATGATTAGGCTGTACAGATACAGCATGGGTTAAACTTGTTTGAGGAGAAAAGCCCAACATCTTCCCAGGAAAATTACATACCACCTCTGTGCTTCTCTGCAACCTCAGCAGAGCTGACATTAAAACACACACACACAAAAAAACCCCAAAACCCATACATGTGTTCAAGGGACTTATTACAACAGAGCAATATGGAAAGAAAAACCTGTCGCAGATGTGAGTTGCTCTACTGTAGGTAGCTCTATGTTCCACATCTACCTCGGGCTTCAGAGCACAATGAAACTCACCAGGTTTCTCCTCCAGAAGAGAAGTATCGCACTGGAGATGACTAATTCTGGCTGTAGCAAGCAGTACACACTAACCCCCGTGGCTGCTGGCCCTGTAAAACCTCACAAAAGTAAGAGGACAGTTCTCACAAGAACTGTGAAAGCAGAAATAGACTGTAGGTATATGTGTATACATAAAACAGAACATATTTATATGAATTCATGCAGAGCTGAAAAAAAATCTGGTTCAAGCTTCATCTGCCTCCATAGGAACAGTAATCCATGCACATGGGGGGGGATGAAGAGCAGTTTGTCCTTAATTTAAAGGTAGAGCACCACCTGCTGTTAACATACATCATTATATGTAAACACGGCTTTAATGAACACAGCAATGAACAAAATTATTATTTGAGAATGTTAGCAATACTATAATTTGCCTGATGACCACAAAGAAAAAAAACAAACTCAAAAAAACCCCAGTCCAAACTTAGATAAGACCTCACCAAAAGGAGAATTTTCAACAAGTTTTCACATGGAAAGGAAGTGAATGTCTCTAAAGAAGTTTGACTTCTATTCACTTTAAAATGTTTACTACTTAAATTAACGGCTGTGACATCTTGGTATAACCCAATGGCCATCACTTCAAAATTATACCACTTAATTAAAGTTATAATTTAAATTATATGTTATGATGTAAATTAAATCCATATTTACAGACATTTCTTAATGCTTAAATACATATTACTTATATCATTTAAGTTAGCAGTGTTGAAATGTCAGGCTATTACTTACTGGGTTGTGAGTTCTTCATAACAAGGATTATCCTTTTGTTATATGTTTGCTTAGTTACTTATATAATGGGACCCTGATCTGACCTCATTTTCACACCAAGAAAGAAAATTAAAACCAATAATAATCAAAAAATGTTCAGCCTAGTTTTCACTTTCCTAAAACTTGTAAATCCAGTGTCCAGGTCTGTTTCATAAACCCTAACAAGTAAACCTAAACAAAAGACAACCTTCCCGACCCCATTAAGTTCAATTTTCAGGCCTCTTGGAAAGATGACAATTCATTCACAGAATCACAGAACAGCAGGGATTAGAAGGGACCTCTGGAGATCATCCAGTCCAAACCCCCTGCTAAAGAAGGATCACCTACAGCAGGCTGCACAGGTTCACATCCATGTGGATTTTTAAAGTCTCCAGAGAAGGAGATTCCACAACCTCTCTGAGAAGCCTGTGCCAATGCTCTGTCATTCTCATAGCGTGAAAGTCCCTTATCATACTGGGATAGAACTCCCTGTGTTCCCTTTTCTGCCCGTTGTCCCCTGTCCCATCACTGGGCACCACTAAAAAGTCTGTCCCCATCATCTTTGCACTTGCCCTTTAGGTGTTTCATAGGATCGCCTTTCAGCCTTCCCCAGGTTCAAAACACACAGCTGTCCCAGCCGTTCCTGCAGAAGAAA
>VXBZ01003787.1:18248-31621 GCA_013399135.1 Heliornis fulica
CCCCCCCCACCCCATCATTCTTATCATTCTTGTAGCCCTCTGCTGCACTCTCTCCAGTAGTTCCCAGTCTTTCCTGAACTGAGGAGCCCAGAACTGGACACAGGGTCACATTGCTGGCTCAAGGATAACTTGCTGTCAACCAAGATTCACAGGTCCTTCTCTGCTGAGCTGCTTCCCTCACACATCCCTCAACTCTCCAGCCTGCCCAGGTTTCATCAAATGGCACTGCAGTGTTCTGGTGTGTCGGCCACTCCTCCCAGTTCATCATCAAAACTTTCTGAGTGAAACTTTCACTACGTCCCTTCACGCAAGTCACTGATGAATATGCTTAACTACTGAAAAATAGTAGTTCTCAGGGGTGGCCAGTGCTAGGACAAGGGGCAATGGGTCCAAGTCGGAACATAGAAGTTGCATGTGAATATAAGGAAAAACAAAATCTAACCAAATAACATCTCTGAATTAACACCAGATTTCATTACTACCCTTTTTCAAGCTTATATCAAAATTTTCAGATAGTTCAAATTAATTAATTTTAACTGTCGGGTTCTCACCTGAAGCACTGATGGAGTACCAGATAACACAAACTCTTCCAACAGCTTTTTTCCAGTGCTGAAAATTTCTACTTAAGGATGGATTGCTTTTGTTGATTATCAATATATTTTAGCCTTATCTTTTTTACTGCCCTCCTGCTTTGCTAGTCAGTTAAGATTACTACCCTGACCACTATCAGCAAATGTAAGAAACCCCACTGGAGTTGCGAGTACTGTGCTCTCAATGCATGTGCTCAGTGTGAGAGGGAACTGGCAGAATATGAACTGACCTGTGCCAACACCATTATTAATTCTTCAAGTACTGTTAGTAGCTTAAGGCTACAGAAAAATAATTTACTTAGAAAAGCAATAGAGACTTTTATAAAACCTTACAAGGTGAACAGCCATTTTTTAGCTCTAAATACAGGCATATAGCTATTTCCAGGGAATAAAGCACAGAAATATCAAAGTAGCAATTTATTAGCTAGTGCTCTGTTAGTCCATATTTTGTGGAATTATATTTATTACTATGCATATTTTAAAATCTGCCTCTTATGAAACTAACAAGCTAATTTGTATTGCCTGCTGTGCTAACCATCCTGATGTTTTCTTCTGGAAACTGAGGGTTGCACTTGATTTACTGAACTTTGCAACCAAACAGAACTGTAGAACCTGTGGAGGTACCTGTCGTACAACAGGCTTAGGTTTGACTCTTATAATTTAAAATCAGACACACACATAACTAAAACAACTAGCTCAGAATTAGTCTGAGGGAACACACCTAGAACCAGCAAATGTTTTTTACTGGGTAAAATGTGGATAAATTATAATAACGTTAGATATTATTGCTTCAGATGTTTACAACATGATCTTTCAAATTTCAACTCAAAAAGTTTGTTTTTTTCAAATAATTATTGGGGCTTTTTAGATAATACATAACGAAACGCAGCATCTTGCTTCATACTGAACATAACTGTTACTTCTACCAATCCCAAATACTTTTGGATTTCTACAGTTCAGATAGTAAACAAAACCTACATTTTTCTTCTAGATCTGATCAGAACCAGAATTTTCTAGATACAGGTATTCAAGTAGTATCACTGTCACTATACATACACATAATTAACACGTAATTAATGACAGCCTCAAAGACACAGAGTAGCTAAGAAGTTAGACTCTATGGAACACAGGCAAGAAACTAAAGCAGGTTCAATGGAGCACTATAAAACCCAAGATATTTGGAGATGAATACTGAAAAAAAAATAAATCTGCTTCTGGTCAACAAGTCACACCAAAAAGTGATTTAAGCAGGCATGCTAATGGTTAAGATTTTTACCTATATCTGCATTTAAATTATTAAGTATAGCTACGGACAGTTTTTGTTGGTTTTGATTTTTGTTTTTTTCCTTTTTTGGGGGGGGGGAGGGGCGGGGGGAGGATGAGCAGACTAATAGGGCTGGAGTCATTAGTTTACCAGCAAAATTCATTAAAAGATTTTTATTTTTTTTTCTAGAGCACATGATGAGGGAACAAACAAATGACTCTTTCCCCAGTCCAGAAGTCTTCCTATCTAAACAGTAGCTCCATCATACCCTGAACATGTCTGCTGCCATAAACTGCATAAAAAATTGAATCATAATCACATTCAAAAGGTGGGTCCAAAGAATATTTAATGGTTATGAAGATATCTGAACATTTTCTTTTGCCAATTCTGTATGTCAGTCTTTTGATTCAGCTTGCTTCTCCTATGTAAATGATTACAGTAATGTAACAGAAAGGAAAGCAGGTCAGGAGAGGTGATTCTGCCTCTTTACTCTGCTCTCGTGAGACCTCACCTGGAATACTGCGTCCAGCTCTGGAGCCCTCAGCACAAGGACATGGAACTATTGGAGAGGGTCCAGAGGAGGGCCACGAGGATGATACAAGAGCTGGAGAACCTCCCCAGTGAAGACAGGCAGAGAGAGCTGGGACTGTTCAGCCTGGAGAAGAGAAGGCTGCAGGGAGACCTCATAGTGGCCTACCACTATCTGAATGGGCCTACAGGGAAGCTGGGGAGGGAATATTTGCCAGGGCATGTGGCAACAGGAAAAGGGACAATGGTTTTAAACTAGAGCAGGGCAGGTTTAGATTAGACATTAGGAGGAATTTCCTTACCATGAGGGTGGTGAGGCAGTGGAACAGGTTGCCCAGAGAGTGGTGGAGGCCCCATCCCTGGAGATATTCAAGGTCAGGTTAGACGGGGCTCTGAGCAACCTGACCTAGTGCAGGATGTCCCTGCTCACTGCAGGGGGGTTGGATTAAATAAATGGCCTTTGAAGGTCCCTTCCAACCATACAATTCTATGATTGTATGATTTGGGTATAAAACACAACATTACCAGGAGCACTCTTAACTCGGCTGGATGTTGACTTCACAGATGGAAACTTTCTGAAAATCTCAGATTCTCAAGAACTTCAGTCTATATCTAAAAAATATCAGCACTTTCTAGTCTTAGGGAACAGCTTAGAGAACTCTATTGCATGGTAGCAGAAGGTCTAAGAGACTTGATCATTGTGGCTAAAGAATTTGATGACTAATCTTTAGTTCAGTATCATATCTACTCAAGAAACTTGATCATTGTGGCTAAAGAATTTGATGACTAATCTTTAGTTCAGTATCAGATCTACTAATAATCAATGTAGAGATTTGAGGAAGAAATTAACATAGTAGCTTAAGTAGGTATTTGAAGTAGAAATGAATGTTGTATTTTAAATCATGTGTATTTTGGGTATTTAGAAGAGGCTTGCAACTAAAGAATTTTCAATATAAACCACAAAGCAATCTACAAATAATCTATTTTTTCCTTGATCAAGTACTTTAGTCCAATTAAAAAAAAAATAAAGTTATTTAATAATAAACATCACCTAGCATTACAAAAGGAAAATAAAAATAGTTCTGGAAGATTTGAAGGTCAGGAGGTCAGGATATGTTTTAAAAAGAAAGATTTATTTATTCTTTATTCATGAGCTTTCAGGTTTTCTGGTTTCCTCGGGTACATACACAGGTCTATACAAACAGAGTTGAGTATGTGTTACTAGTTTTCTAATATCAATGAGCTATGAGATGGAGAGAAAACTGTGCAGGGGGGGTGGGTTGGGAACGGGAGGAAGAGAAAAGCATTCTTTCCTGAGGTGTTTTTTTTTTATTTTCCAGAAAATTAAAAGTATAACAAAATACATTTGGAAGTCCCTCTAAAAACTGGATAAAACTTGGATCGCATATAAAATTCACCTCCAAACTTTACAGGATTATTTTTTTGTATTTTGGCTACTGTTTGAAAACAGACAAACAAAAAAAATCAAAAACATTTTTAGTGTATAAACAAGAACCTTTTGAAAAGATGCGGGTCAGGATTCAGCCTTCCTAGTTAACTCCCTGTGCTTGAATAATTGGTTTTTCCCTCAGTACTGACTCGTTAATTAAATCTCAGTAGTAGCCAACTCCTCGGCATGAATTCTTAGTGTAGAAGGTTTCGTTTACCAAGTTCTCTTTTGTGCTTGTCTGCCTGTTGCAACTCTGGAGGTTGCCCCAGTTTTGATCTTCGTTTTTTTGTGGTTTTGTGGTTTTTTGGTGGTTTGTTGGTTTTTGTGGGCTTTTTTTTTTTCCTTTTGCTATCTAATGGAAGAGAAAAATCATCTGGATACCTTCATATTTCAGGGTGATTCTTGGAACTAACTCTCACACAGAGGTTCTACCTTTTTTCTGCTCACAGCCCCTTTTAGCACATAAGATTAACCCAGAAACCACCTCTGTGCTAATGACAGTTTCAGTTTCTGCATCCCTACATAAACAAAATTGAAGAAGGTTTATACACTAGAGCAACACTGAGTATTAATTCATTACACATTTACCTTCAAAGTTTTCTGCCATTGTTTATTCTTCTTTTTAGACTTTTTTTTTTTTCAAATTCTCATCTACAAAACGACAGCTATGACTCTGAAATATTAGCCACTTCACAATTAAGGAAACTTTTTTATGAAAATCATCTATAACATTTTTTCATGAAGTCCATAAATGGAATGGCTTCACAGTAGTAAAACCGACACTTCCAGAACTATGAAATCTAGTTGTGCATATTAATAAATACTAAATCTTCCCTGAAAAATACTTTTGGTCCTCTGTACTACTGAAAGGCAGAAGTGGAAGGCAGGTAACTGGTCTTAAAAAATATGCAGAAATGAAGAAATTAAAATTGCAACACAATTTTAAAGTAGATATTTTTAAGTTCTTGAGCAATTCAGAAGAAACAAGTCTCTGTACAAATTTCAAAAGTAGTATCACCTCAAGTATGAGAAGAGATAGAAGCACAGAACAATTATCTGAGTTACTACCTAGAAAGGAAAAAAAAAAAAGCCGCAAAAACCTGATTACATGTCTATCAGGTATATAATTAAAAGACTTGTATACTTTTCTGGATAGCTTTATCTCTAATCAAATCTTTGCTGCTCTTCTGGAAAGCATGATTCTGGGTCTTTTTCAAAAGACACATTCCTCCCTCAGCAGTTTGTACATATGTACAACAGACCCAAATAAATGTAAATTGTATTAGGAAAGACACTTTAAAAGCAGGACCTTCCGAACAGCAAGAGAAATAGTGGCAGTGACTCACTGGAAGTATATTTCAGAGCATAAAATTGGACTGCCAAGAATTCAAGTGAACTTGTCAAAAATATTTTTTTTTCCTTTCCTAAACTCAGCAATTTTACCAGTCTTCAGACATTAACAACTGCTGAGAGAGCAACTGAATTTTATTAATGATAATTTTTGCTGGGTAAGCAAACTTCTAAGAACTATCATTGTTGGAAGCTGCTCACTGATTTAATTCAAGGATACACAAGGATTATGAATGTTTCTTTGAGAGTTAACTCTTATTCTGGTTTTGTTTTGTGGGGTTTTGTGGGGTTTTGGTGTGATTTTATTCTTTCATTTTTAATTGATAGAAGTGTGATATAGCTAAAAAGCTAAATAATCTTTTGGTCTTCCATGGGCAAAACAGTCAGTGCTGAAGACATAGTGCTCCACACTACGCTAAATTAAGGGCATCTAATCTTGTCCCAAGGAAGGAATCCCTGCCTGTGGATAGAGTACCTGAAGGATGTTTCCAAGATTTATTTTCTGTTTGTTTCAGAGTGGGTTCACGAGAGGCTGTCTAAGAACATAAACAAAAGCTCAGTAGAGTGGGGACTGTTAAGAGGACTTGCAGCAAACATGCATCCTGGTCCAAACTAAAGCACTGACAGAGCAAAATCTAAAGACAAAACATCTATAGCAATGATCAGAGTGGCAGTATATACAAACAGCTTGGTCCCAGCTTGGACATCATATTTGGGTGGTTTTGTTTACCACATTTCAGATTTCTAATTTCCTAAAATAAGTTCTTTTGCAGTTTCATTTTCATTTTATTCACAGAATATAGCCCTGCGTAACAAATACATCATTCACTCCTACATAATAAGTATAATTGAAACACACAGAAAGGTCTTACAAAATTTAACTGTGTGAAAAGGTGGAAAATAATAAAACAATATAATGCAGCACAATAAGGGAACAGAGAATAGTAGCTACTGTACCTAAAACATGGGGGGATTTTTTGTTTTTTTTTGTTTTTTTTTTTTACAAGGATAAAACACATACAAACTGTGGGAATTACATTTGTACACTTGCCACTTATGGACATTTCAATCTGTTTTTTTTTTGAATCATAGTTTTTCTTCTATCTCATAAATCAGGTTCTTATAGATATCATTCCTACAGTCAAATAATTATGTCAGTCAAACAACAGTTTGACAGTTCTTACAACTGCAATATGAAACAAGAGCTTACACTAGAAACACAAGATCTACAGGCTAACATTATTGTATATGCAATCTCCTGAGTTTTGGGTTAATTAATACATTATTTCAAAATTAATAATTTTTGGTTAGAGCTGACAATGGGGCAATATTGGAGATGTATCTTACTATCAAGCCATCTTTTTGTGGTTTGTGGAAAAAAAAGCCCGGCTTATCTCAACTTGATTCCTACCAGACTTCAGTGTTTATAACAAATGTACAAAGTCAATGCAAAGAAAAATCTTTCCTGCTGATCGTTTCAGAAGGTCATCACACAATAACCTCTAATAAATGGTGCCTTGGATTAGAGCTGGTGCTTTATTCTGCCACAATACTAAGAAATCTGGTGTTTTGACAGTAGTCATAGAGCAAATTCTACAGGGAAGGAACAGATTTTCTCTTACAGCTTACCTACAGGCAACTCGCCTATCTTTTAACAAGCTTTACTTATGCCTGAATTTCCCATCTAAATAAATGGATACTTTTCCATTGTTTGAAATTTCTTAAAATTTTGAAACACCATCTTTGTGAATAATTTAGCAAAATGGAACCTAAACTGTTGTAGATTAATCTAGATACTACTGTAATGCGGCAGTGACAATCCTCTTCTGCAGACTTCTCTCACACACATTCCTAGTAAAAACATGTGTCTCTCATTTTGTTTAACAAATTGCAGATGAACCCACGTAACCAAGTTTGAGGTAATTTACTTGTAATTTATAATTGGCCTCTAGGCTCTCTGAAAGAGGCTCTGGGTTTTTCTTCTTTGTTTGGTGGGATTTTTTCCTCCATATTTGTACACAGCAAATATCTGGAAATGAATAATTCAATACCTAAACTTGTGCAACCATCTAAACTTTCAAGAAACATGATATGAAATATTTTTTCATGCAAATAAAATGCATTACAGAATTCTGTTTAGAATTCCTTTTCAATATCAACCTTTAGAGAATGTTTAAAAATGTATTTGCAGAGATTTTTCTGTCCTCTGTTGACTCTCAAACAAAGTAAATATTTAATCAAGATACCAGGGGAGAAAGCCACCTGGGCAACATCGGCTATTACACTTCATAAAATGTTAAGTGGCAATATTTAAGTGGAGGAAAAAACAGTTTAATTTCTGCCAATAGATATTAACACTTTCTATCTTTCTTACATTTGGACAGGTTTCCAACCCACACTTGCTCTTCAAAAACCTGAATATTGTAACACTGATTCAGTTAAAATATCTGTGAATTAGCAAATTCATTAAAGACCTATTAATTTGTACCAGTTCAGCATCAGTTTCGGCTATCATCCACTAATAAAGAAAATAATAAAAATATGGATTACGTGTCAGTTTGCAGTATTTTGAAGTCGGTAATTTTTCTGCTTGTGAAATGATTAAATCTTTGTACCAAGTGATTCTCAGTGCTAGAGGGTTGAGGTGCTTTAGAAAATAGATACTGAGTAATAAAATGTAGACTTTAAGTAAGTAATTTCATTGAACCTTTCAATCAAAGAAAGTAGAGAAAAAAAAATCTTTGACACTCTCGGAAGCCACTAAATGGCCTCTCTAAGCTATGAAATGTTTGGGATGGTCTTTCTCCTCTCTTCCAAGTCGTTAAAGAAGCCTACGTATGCCATCTGAATATCTGCATACATTGAAGCCTCAAGGAAGAGGCAATACTGAGAAAACCTATGCAATAGCTATCTTTCCAGTCTCCAACATAACGAATACTTTTTCTGGCCAACATTAAATGGTGGAACCAACAGTAATTTTAGTCTTTTTTTTTTAACTTTGAGACAAGCTGAAATTCTGGAAAATATTATTGACATCTGTCTTGTTGTTCTTTTTGCTGTTATCTTGCTATTTCTTTCCAGAACATTGAATCACGGGATTTGTGTACTCCAACTTTTATACTCTCACTATTAAATTTTCCAAGAATTATAGGATCTTTGCAAGTGACTGCATACATAATAAAGGCAGTAATCCATGTAATTGGGCTAAAACTGTGTTGCCATCTATACCTGGGTTCTTCTACAATTATTTTATGGAAGTGAAAACTAAACTTTAAATAGTTATATCATATTGTGACATTTAGAAGGACACATTAAAATGAATCTGTAACAGCCGGCAAACTCGTTTGTCAGAAATAGTATTCTCACCACTCTTGCAGCAATATTGCACTACTGTCTTGGTATAGACTCTAAGATTCCCACTCTTGCACTGTTAAAACATATCTAAGAGAAGAAAAAAAATATTTTAAATCTATTTTAGCTAAAATTATTAGTCTAATATGTACCTCATGTAACAACACTAATATCAATGAGTTTTCCCATCAATTTACAGTGTTTTCACCAACACATGTGGTTATAGGTGTTATATACAGCAGATATATATTAATGCATCATATATACATTGAGAGCCAAACATTTTAAACATTTTAAATTCAAGAAATCTTTGAAAAGTAAGGAAATAGGTAGAGTACAAGTGGGCAAAAGTTAAAATGTTCATTCAGTTGAGAATATTAAAAAATAATTAAGTGCTTCAGGTGGCTTTCACACTAGAACTTTACAATCTTACTCATGACACAGTATGTTACCAAGATCATTGTTCCCCTATGATAATTTTTTTGCCATGAGATAACATGATGCTTGCAACTTGGAAAAATGTCAAACTAAAACTGACAGAGGAAAACTGATGGTAAACTTTGGAGGGTGATGGGGAAGATAACAGGGGAAGCTTGTATTGGTTCCGTGAGAATCACTAACTTTTCTCCAAAAACTGTGATGTTCCATCTTCCTCACAACTGGGCAATATTTAAGAAATCAGGCTCACTATTCTAATGTATTAATGACAAATTATCAAATCATTCAAATTCTGACAATCTTGTGATAAACCTCAATTGTCTTTTCAATTGCTGCTACAACAAACATGACTTTCCTGACCTGAGTATAAGGTAATTGTTCAACAACTACATATTTACAAAAAAAAAATCAAACACCTGTCTAAACTGCTGGTGCTGGATATGTGATAAGAGATCACGGATGTATATATTTTCATATAAAATCATGGGGTTTATATGTCTGCTGCAAACTTGAAAGTTTCTGTATGTCTGTCTTTAATAGACATATTGTAGTCAACGAAAGCCTAACTTCCAAACTTTAGCCTTTGTCCAAGCTATCACAAAATCTAAGCTTTACTTCAAAGAAATTTATTGAAAGACATGTTCACCTTCATTTCTTTCATCATGTTAATTAGATCTCAAGCTGTAAACATACTTAATCTCTCAGCATCCCTCAGGCTAGTAATGGCCATTTTATACTGAGATTAATGGTTGGTTGGTTGGTTGGTTAGTTGGTTGGGTTGCGTTTTTTTAATTCTTCAGGCTAGAAAACCTTTGGCAAAGGAATTTCAAATATGGGTTGCTTCCCGATTCTTCTTCTTTTTCTTTATTTGTCTTCATTTTATAAAATATGCAAACTGACTACATTCCCTTTTTACATGTGCTGTAAAAAAATTACAGTTGTTAATAGCTTTTGAATGGTGACACGAAGCCAATTTGCAGGATGTGACTAAGAAACAGATAGCCCAAACAACAACTAAACTTTCCCTCCTTCCATTACCCTGAAAATATGGTGCTTATAAGCAACTACAACTGCAGAACCTACCGAACTGAGCAATAGTGAATTGCACACTGTATAATTTCTCATTCCATCAAAAACTCTGCTGCTTTTGCATATAGAAACAGTAAGTAGTGATAAGAAAAAAAGAGGTTCTCAGATGATTTATGGATGATGGCTTTAACTTAAATGTATCTTTATTATTTCTTTATTAACTTCTAATAAAAACCGCTCATAAACATTATTAATTTTTATAACAAAAGATGCCTTTTATTCTATTTATAAATCCATTAATTTTAAAACTGCCTCAAGCTTTTAACAAACAGTCACAGTGACCTGAACAGGAAAACCACCACCAGCACCCTTCAGTTGTGAACCATGTGGGTTTTCACTATCAGTAAACTATCAGGATAGCTAGCACACAGGCCCATTTGGAAACCACTACTCCATTGAGCTTGATGCTGTAGAGTTTGAAAGGGATCTTAAAAATAAGCTTCTATAAATAGTAAGGCAGTTGATGAATGGGTGGACAGAGAAAAGTAGTATGATGGAATTTAAATGCTTAAAAATTATATAGTATCAGCACTCAATGGACAGACATGAAACAACACTGTATTTGTCTAGGTGAGAGACCAATTTCTAGAAGTGACTGATACACGAGCTAACTTTCTAACAGATCAGGCTCAGTGTCATTTGATGTACACACAATGAACAGCCATCAAATTCCCAAGCTTTCTGTACTGGGTCTGGCCGGGATGGCGTTAGCTTTCCCCACAGCAGCACTCGTAGCCCCGTGCTGTGTAGCCAGAACAGTGCTGGCAAATCGTCCGGGTTTTGGTAGTGCTGAGCAGGGCTCACACAGCAACAAGGCTGCCTCTCCGACCCCTCCTTAGAGGCCCTGGAGTTTGAGAGGGGACACAGCCAGGACAGCTGATCTCAAAAGACTGAGGGAATGTTCTATACCATATGATGTCATGGTCAGCAATAAGCAATGAGAGAAAGGAGGCAGGGGTAGCATTTGTTACAGCGATACCTGTTGTCCAAAGACATCGTTACACATAGCCCTGCCTGGACATCGCCTGCTTATGGGAAACAGAGAATAATATTTTTGCTCTGCTTTGATTCCTTTGGTTTCCCTCATTAGACTATCTTTATGTTGATCCATGAGTTTTTCATCTTATTTTCTGCCCTCATCCCACTGAGGAAGGGGAGTGAGAAACTAGCTGAGTGGGTATCTGACAGCTAGCTGAGGATGACCAAGCACATTTTTATTGCTGTTTTCCTATTTAATTATCATTGTTTGAGAAAAAAACTGTTAAACATCAACGACAGCTTTAAGAATCAGATTTCCAAATTCCTCTCATCCCTATGGGGTGTTTCGGCTTTCCCCACTAGCATCTGCACAAGCAGCATAATTCTCCTTGGATCACTTAAAGGGATCATTTTGGAATGGTGATTCTTTGAAGGTCAAATTTGAAAGAGGAGGAAGTGCTACTGCAGCTTTGTCACTGCAAGTGACAGTAGAAAAGCAGAACAACATAGCTTTTGGGGAAAGAGCTCTATCCAAGGAATTGGCTGCCCTACTTGGCTAGGCATTCTTAAATTAAAAAAAATGGAACATCTGCTGAGCCAACAGGTCCCAAAGATGACATAAAAGTCATCAGGAACAAACCAGATCTCCCAATTTCCATCAGTTAAGGAGGCGCAGGATTGTGGGAAACAGCTAAGTAAATTAAAGTCTAAATTCTGAAATTTCAGCTGGAAAACACAAAACATGAATTAGAAGATAAAACCTTCATTGAATAAGAATTTACACATAACTGTCCTTCAATATGGTTTAATCTTTATGAATCATTCAAAAGTCTGAGGAAGAAATGACAGAAAAAGACTGCTAGTTTCACATACATTTCCAAGAGAAAAAAGAGAAGGTTGGAAGTTGAAAAATCACAGGAAGGTTTTCCTACCTTTAAGGTGCAGTTTTGCCATGGTAAGGTAACCAAACATATTTATTATAGAAAAACAAATTAATGTGAGAATATGATAGATTTTCCAGTCTGTTTCATTCAGAAGTAACTAATTGCTAAAATAGAAAACTGGTTATAATAGGCTTTCTTGGAACGTGGCCTATCTCAACTTGTTCATGTAAAATGGAAGTATAATACATACTACAAATGTGTCAAGGCTACTCAATGAATTGTCCAAAATAATCAAATTGAACCTACACTTAAAAGCAAAGTACATAATTTCATTATGGAAAACATGACAGGCAAAGATTAGATTACACTGGTGAATCATCATAAAAGGGTGCATTTTCTAACTTAGTCCTTATAAAAGTATATACCCAAGTTCAACAGAATAAAAACTGTGAGAAAGTATATGAGACAATATAACAAAACTTGTGATTCTCCAAATCTATTCACCACAAAACTTAGAACAATACAGAGCAGTAATCTTTCACTGCTCCATAAACCACCTGGGTTATTTGATGTAACTAACTTGTGTCATGATTTAAGAAAAAAAATCCTTAAATTTAAAATTCTATATAAAGTGATGTCAGTCTCTTATTATGTCCATATTTTATTCTTGGATAGAAGAGCTATTTAAATCTTCATACACGTAACCTCAGGTTGCATGCATTATTAAGTTATCCAGAGAAGATATCTGACAATTTTTTCCTCTGGTACTGTGACATTCTGGTTGGGTATTGACTGAGCCTAATACAAGTATCTGGTTCTCCTTTAGCCTACAGCTGCAATTATACTCAAGGACAGAAATCTAAACATTTGAAACTGAGTATGCATAACACCAATTGGTTGTATACAGTGTGTATTTTAGGAAGTATCAGTACTTTAGAGTCTTGACAATTCTTAGTAACTTCAAAATCGTGTATTTTCTCAACTCTCAGATTTTCAGAAACTGGAAAGCCACACTATTCCTCACATCACTTCAATCAGTTGGAAGGTTGCACAGCCAATCATTCTGTTACCAGAAGTGTTAACGTTTACATATTCTAATTAGTTTCTATGAAAGTGCAATATAGCTACCAGCACGATACTTACAATGGCATTAAAGTTCTTGCCAATAAAGTCCTTGTAATACTGTATTTTCAAGAAATCACTAGAAGTGGTACATGAGGATGGATCCAGGCTCTTCTCAGTGTTGGCCAGTGATAGGACAAGGAGCAATGGGTCCAAGTTGGAACACAGGAAGTTCCATCTGAATGTAAGGAAGAACTCTTTCACTGTGACAGTGACAGATCACTGGAACAGGCTGCCCAGAGAGGTTGTGGAGTCTCCTCCTCTGGAGACATTCAAGACCAATCTGGACACATTCCTGTGTGATTTAATCTAGATAATCCTGTTGGGGG
>VXBZ01003787.1:32009-116166 GCA_013399135.1 Heliornis fulica
AGGGGAGAGTTTCTTCTTTACATCTGATCTAAACCGACCCTCATTTAGTTTAAAGCCATTACCCTTTGTCCTATCACTTTACACCCTTGTAAGCAGTCCCTCTCCAGCTTTCCTGTAGACCCCTTTCAGGTACCAGAAAGCTGCAATAAAGTTCTCCCTGGAGTCTTCTCCTCTCCAGGCTGAACAACCCCAGCTCTCTCGGCCTATCTTCATAGAAGAAGGACTCCAGCCCTCTGATCACCTTTATGGCCCTCCTCTGGACTTGCTCTAACAGCTCCTTGTTTTCTACTAAAATCCCAGAGTTGGACATCGTACTGCAGGTGGGATCTCATGACAGTGGACTAAAGAAGTAGATCCACCTCCCTCGACCTGCTAGTCACGCGTCTTCTGATGCAGCCCAGAAAGCCACACGTATTCCGGGCTGCAAGTGCGCACTGCTGCTTCATGTTAAGCTTCCTGTCCACTAACACCTCCAAATCATTCTGCTCAGGGCTGCTCCCATAAATATTCAACCTTTCCAGAAAAATTTCAAACACTAGCTACTGGAACAATTAACTTAAGAACTGCAGTAGATTGGGTATAGTCTATCCCAAGAAGTAAACAATCAAACAACATCCATTACAATTATCTCTGAAAATGTGTGTCTGAGGACACATGTGAGATGCCTGAATACTGTGATCATAAAAATAATACAAGAAGAAAATTATTGAAATTATTTCTTTGAAGGCTATTTGCTATTCTCAGATAAGCTGCTTCCAATTCTATTATTTTAAGGCTCTGTTTTGATTCAAATTAGTCTGACTTGATTGCTATTTTTAAGATTTAATGTATAGAATTATAGTCTAGTGCCATGGTAGCCATCAAGATAGAAAAGCAACTTGTCTAATATTTGAAAAATATGCTGTTAAAACAAAGACTATTTTGAAAGTGCATTTGTAATATCTTTTATGTAGGAAGTCTAATAGCCTTATATCATAAAACCAAAGGAAATAACTCTAACAAAATAAAACAGTACTTCTGAAGCCATATGTTTCTTTTAGGAAGTAATATATTTGCCTGAGCACAAGTCATGATTGACAACTGGTATGTTGTGTTTGGTTCTAAGGCTTGAATTAGAAGCAAAAAATTGTATTGCACTACAGAAATTATGTCACACTGGATGACTTTTTTATACTTTCCTTTCATGTTGCACAGCTTTATGTCATGTCGTAACATATCACATGATGTGACTGACAAATAAGATAAAATATTATGCTGGTACAGCAGCCACAGAGCACCTGAACCTTACAGCATCAACTGCAACGGAAATGTACATCAATGACACACTAAATTACAATGGAAACATGTATAATGGACTAAAGTGATATTATTTTCTCTGTTACTCTGATAGTAAGAAATGTGGTAAATATATCTACTATCACTATTATGCTTTTAAATATTTTAATGGTTCGACAGTTCCCTCTGTGATCCAAATACTGACATCTGCTACACAGTTTGGAAAATTTGAGTGCAAGATACTGTAGCCTTCCCTCTCTCCTTCTTTGCATATACTGAAAGATTTTATTTAGTCTGGGGTTTCATTTTTTTCACAGAATCATAAATGTCTAAGACTTACTTGTTGAAAACTACTCGTGAAGGTCATCTAGACCAGCCTCCTGCTGTAAGCAGGTCCAGTTAAGCCAGTTTGTTTAGGGCCTTGTCCTGTTTTAAATGTCTCCATGATAAAAATCTAGCAACCTCTAAGGGCAACCTATGCTGGTATCAGACACAGTAAATTTGTTTTCCTTAATATCTATCCAACCCTTAGTAAGCTCCAGACTGGTTTTGCAGCCTCTTGTCCTGCCACTGTTCACCTTCTAGAGGAGTCTGTCTGTTTCCTTTATCGCCTTCCACCAGGTACCTCCACACAGGAGTAAGGTCTCCCCTCAGCCTTCCCTTCTTCAGACTGAACAAAACTTGCTCCTTCTTCCCCTCACTGTGCTTCAGCCCTTTTATCACGGTGCCCCCCTGTGACAGCATGTCACTGACTGTCTTCTACTGCTGAGCTAAAAAGAGGACATGTTGCTGCAGACAGGGTCTTATAATCGCCATACAGCTTTCCTGGAATTACCTGCTAATGCAGCCCAAGGATGCAGTTGCATTTCTTCCCTGCAAGGGTATGCTGCTTTTTGTCTTTTCTTTTTAATATGCAAACTACGTTATTGTGTGCTTATGCTAGAGAAAGTACAACCAAAGAGCTGCCCACATCTCTAAATCATGTTATCTGTTTAGATGAAACAGATAATGCTTACAATAGCCTGTAACTCCTGTGGGAGCACATTCCGCTCCCAGAGCAGTGCTTCCTCCTACACAAAGGAGTGTTAGTGTGGCTATACCAGACTGATAATATTCTTAGCCCATCTAGATTCAGTCCATTCCTTCAGCAAGGTAACATCTGCTATAAAAGCACCAGAATGAGGTCAGAAATAAATGATGCACAAGTTTCACAGCTAGCAAGTATTTACAAAAAAGCAGCAAGGAATTTTTGTTCTCTTGAAGATTCTGCCGTGTTATTCATCACTGTAATGCACTTCTCCCAGCACATGCTGTATCCACTTAGTATAATGGATTGTGCAAAATGGGCATTGGTGACTTACCCAAATGAAAGAGTAGCTTTGGGTCACAGCTCCATGACAGCAGCATGATAACTGCATAGATAAAGCCACTGCTGAGATGTCATAACAACAGCGTGCAACTGAGGGAGTCATAAATGACACAGACATTCCTGGGCTGTTTACGTGTCAGTAGTTTGTGTTACTACAGGAAAGAAGCTGGTAAATTATTGATCATATGAAGATGAATATTGACAAACACAGGAATGAGAAAGTATGACCTATGAGTTTCTCCATGGTATCAGAGAACAGTCTACAGATAAAGAAGAATTTGAGAAAAACTCAGTGCATTCAGAAAGTATTGGAAAATAGTCCTAATGCTGCTGCTACACTGAAAGATCTAAGGGAACATGCTAGCAGTCGTGTATCCTTTTTTCACCAAATGTCATTGAGGGAAACCGGAGGACAGGATCCAGTTGCATGTTCTAAGAAAACTCTGTCAAAGCACACCGATTTTATGAGATTTAGGAAGAGCTTTTAAAAGAGGTGGATTTATAAAACCACAATTCTATGTCTGTTTGCTAACAAGCTCTCCTCCCTCACACTTTCCCTGCTGCTGCTTCCCCCTCCTACTCTTCTGTAGTTCTTCTATGTTCCCACCTTACCATCTTAGTCCTCCAAGCAATAGTAAATAAAAAGCATTGTCAAGAAGAACCACAGTATCTGCTGTGACTCTACTACCTCCCTTTCCATCACTTACCTAATTAAAGGGTAAGGTTTGGGGTTTTTTGCTGGTTTGGGTTTTGGGGTACGTATTTTTTGTGGTTTGTTTTTGGTGTTGTTTTTTTGTTTGTTTGTTTTTGTTTTTGTTTTGGGGTTTTGGGGGGTTTTGTTAAGGAAGAAACCCCATCTGGCAAAATAATATTTATAATCCATTAAATATGTTTGAAGTTTCTGGTTTTATTTCTTCCGGAAAGGGGAAAAGCTTATATAACGATTACTATTTTTTTAGTACACTGCCCGTAAGTATTGTATTTTGTTGGCAATACGGGCTTTGTGATACATGGTTTGTGGAATGAATTTGATTAGTTACTCTAGTTTATGTAGGCATTACTTCAAGCATGAAAACTAAATCCTTTTCTTCCTTCAATAGTTTGGTTGGGGCGGGGGGGGTGGTTGTTTGCTTGTTTGTTTTCTCAGTAATTGTGAAGGTTATAAAGTATGCATTTCTAAGTAAGTAGAATGGACAAAGCTGCTGTTAGGCTTTTAGATTAAAAAATAAAATACTATTTTTGTGAATATTTATGCCTCTAAGTGACAGCCCAGTATCCTCTGATCCATGCACTGTTGCTCTGAAATACCATTTCTACTCTAAGGTGACAAGTTCACCATCTGCAAAGATTACAGAACACCTATTTAAGTATTCCCCACTGATACACCTCAAAATCATATTCTAGGATTCTGCAGTATTCACTTGTCACGTAAGACACCTGACATTCAAGATTCTGAGAATAACAGTAGTTAGGAATTGTTTTCTATATTCATCTGCATGGTTATTTAGAAATCCTCCATCTAAAATAGTTATTTTAAAATAATATTATGAATTTTAAATTAGAAAATATATTAAAAAGGAGTATGTTAAATTAAAAGTTCCAAAATTACTACAGAAATTTCTACTAGGTATCAACCACAACCATCCACAGCATATTTCAGAAAGCCAATTTAAATTTTAAATAATCACAAGTGACACTGCAATTGCATCTCTATTATGCCTGTCAGATGCTCTTCAATGTGATCAAGAAGGCAATTCAAATCTATAGAAGACTTTTTTCACCATATCCTTCAGAAAGTGTATCTTATTTGAACTTTCTGACAGTACAAAGTAGAACAAACCTGATTAAAGTAAAATGTAACTCGGGCATGGTCTGACTCTGGCAGCCAGTAGTCAGCATACTAATTATTTCCAGAGTTAATAAGTTAATTCTCTGAGATGATGACTTTTACTCAACTTTCACAGAGGGATATCGATAAGCTAGCTAGTGCTTAATCAGATAATGAACTATTTATTGCATTGTTTCTAGGCAATACAAAGTCATTGCATTATGTGTGCAATTCTGCTAGTTGTTGAAAGCAGTTCATGGAGAGTTAACAATTGAAAAAAAAAAGAAATGTCTTGCAGTCACACAAGCAAGAATTATATTCCTCACCCCACTCTGATGAATTTTTTAGAGAAAAACTATTGCACTCACTCTACTTAGCACATTCATCTAAATTGGAGAAAGAAAATGTCACATAGCAATTTCAACTGTTGTCAAATAACACCAAATTCAATAGACAAATTCTGTGACTGGCAGATGAAATAAGACAACTCTGGTTTAGGAGGATTGACACTGCTCAATGAGGGGGGGGAACAAGAAATCAATGAATACTCTTATACTGCACAAAAACATGTGGATGCTGCTGAAGGATTATGTTTTAGTATTTATGATCAATGCCCATTTAATCTAAAATGTATGAGATTAGCCCTGGCACATGTCACTAAGCTATAGCTTATGTAGTCTGTGGGGCCAAAGATCATGTATTTTTACCAATTCTCTGAAATTCCTACCAATTCACCAAGTAAGCCTTGCAAAATACTCAATTGTTTCTGAGCACTGATGGATGCAAAAATTTCTTCTGTGTTTTCCAAACAACCTATCCCTGTCTAGCCATGCAATGAATACAACAGGATGGACAACACAGCTCAACATAATCTCAGAATTTTTAAGAGAAGATGTAACAATAAGCACCTAGTAATGCTGTGTACTTATTGGCCCTTGCTAGTAAGAATAGAACCAAACCTTCAGGTGAAAAATTACCTCTGATTAAACAAACTTTAAGGCTTCGTGTTCCTCAGGAGCTCTGCCTCACTGGCATGAGTTACCAAACAAAGTTTCATGCTAATGAACTCAGATATGCAGGCATAAAGCATATACAGTTAAAGGCCTCTGTGACGTACTGCAGCATTGTTTTAAAAAAATCAAGTTGAACAACTCTTAAACTAGCTTAGCTCTTCTGAAACTCATGTTTACAGTGATGCAACTCAGAAGAGAATTCTGCCTATTATTTCTTTAATGCCTTCTAATCCTTCCAGACTTCCATGAATGTAGGTTAACAATAGAACACTTTGTCCATAATAAACAAGTTTTTGTATTAGAAATGAGAAGCCAAGGGAATGTTTCAGATAACTACCAATTTAATCATTCAAGGTCTCCCAGGAAGAAATTCTGACTAATATCAAGATTAATCTTTTAAATACCTTTTTGATGCACCATGAATATGATTATAACCACCATTCCCAAACCAGTTCCAGTGATATACAGTGCTGAAGAGGTAGAACACATATCATGTCATGCCTCAGAAGCAGCAATAGACTCACATCATAAAGTCACTTAGAGTAATAGAATACCTGGCAGCGTTAGAAATCTATGAAAGGCAAAACTGAATAATGCTGAATTTCTCCAAGTACCTCTCTGTAAGTCCTTATGTAATACAGCTTTATTTCAAAAGAAAGTCAGAAGAATTGCAGCACAAATTCATCTATAGGGTTAAAAGTGTCACATGGCTTGACATTAAATAGATTATCTTATTCTTTTTTTTTTCTTTTAACAGATAAGGATACATCAACTTCTTTAATATTTCAGGTTCACCTTCATCAGACAGATTTATCTATATTTTCTGGATCATTGTTCAAGTTACAGGATAAGTATTAGCTCACCTACACGTAAAAATGCAGGTCATTTTATAATATTTTGATCCATTTTCAGATTATTATAATTTTGTTCAACTTCACAATGAAGGCTAAAACTTTCAAGGAAACTTTTAACTTGAAAACCCCAAATTAAGCTTGGGTTTTTTTTCAGTAGCAATAAAAAGAAGCTACTGCTATAATTACAATGAAGAAATGCTACTCACACTTTTTTGTTGTTGTTCTGCTCTTAGATAATTGCTTGACTGAAGCTCTAGCAGCTCGGAATTTAGCAAAGCTGTGAGTTTGTCAGGGACATGTATCCTGTTATTCCTGTGGAAAACACTACCCAAGAAGAGCTTTTCTGCTGCAGACGCTTGCTCAGGCTCTGCCTCTGCAGGCTGCCTACAGAGAGCTTGCTTCACTCACCTTCCTTCTCTGCATATACCAAAAAAGAGAGAGATTTTAGCAATCGCTGCTCTGGCAGCTGACAGCATTGGCGGTGCCAGCCGGCAGGCAGGCATTAGGAAAGCGCGTGTTGCTACTGCACGGCAGCGTGTGGCCCTCACGGTCTCTCCCAGGCTCTGCTGTGCCTTCTTGCCTTCCTTCTCACATCAGCCCGGGCCCAGCACGGGCAGCCAAAAGCTTTTTAGCAGTGTATGTTTTCAGCAAACCCACTGAGGTCTGTGCCAGCAGCAGCCCCAGTAGAAGTGATGTGGGCACACATTCAGACTCAGTAGGAAAGAGAGGAGATGCGCCGACGGCTGAGAGCTGCCGTGGCGACTGAGGCCTCTCTCCTCATGCGTCTTGTGCTTCTGCCTCCTGAAAACCACAGGCCAGGCGGAAAGGGGGAAGGAAAACTCAATGGGACAAGTAGTGAAAGCAGATTACAATTAATAAAACTCCTAAATATGGAAAGATCTGATGCTAAACTAGAAATTGTAATCTGTGATCATCAGCATTTCCCACCTTAGACGGTAGCTGTCAAACTCGTAAGTCTCTCACTATTCCTACATTTGTCCAAGTTTTCAAATGTATAATTTTCTTACCCTTTCCAGAACACATATGAAAAAGGTCACAAAATTACAAAATTTTAGAAGATTGAAATTAAAATTGCCTGTCCAATTCTAACAGGCTTTTTTTCTTAGGATTCAACAGGCAATTCTCTGCAGATGTTTTATATCTCCATACGTAGGATCGGCCACCTCTGAGAAACAAAACAATAACTGCATGCTGAGATAAGGTGCTGAAAAAACTCTCCCACAAAACAGAGAAAATGCATTGCCGATACAAGCAGCAAACTTTGTCCTGGAGAAACAGGTGCTGTCTTTTCTTTCAAAGCTTCTCTGCAGTAAACAACTTTTTTTCCCAGTAATACTTTACATAACTGGCCATCTTTTTGATGTTGCACATCTTTAAATAACCAAAATAAATAATTTATTGACAGACCATACATAATTTATTAACAGAGCTTGGTGAGTACCCGTGGCTATCACTGAAGTGGCTCAAAGTTATTAAAAGCTACTCAAAATGGTAAATTGATTAAAAAAACCCACCCCCCCCCAAACCCCACAAAACAACTTTTGTTGTCTTAGATTAAGATTCAAAATCAGTGGATGTTTTGAATATTTTTTACTTTGTCTTGTGCCATTTCTCCATCTGTAAAAAGGAGATAATATTTCTTACCACTCCTGGAGAGGAATTTTTAAGATGAATAAAGGTTTGTGAAGAGAAGCTCACCTGTTATTCCACAGGCAGTTCAGTATAGAGAAGGTAAAACGTAAAATATGGCATGGCAGTAGAGAATGAATGGTGACAAGAAATTGAGCTCCAGATGCCTCTTAGAATATTGCTCTTTCTACTGAGCCATGATTCCCGTAGAAAAGAAAAAAAAAGTAGATTCCGCTGCACATGCATTCCTATGATAAAAGCCAGATTACTTGAAGAAATTTCTGATCTGCTAAAACATCTGAATATTTGAATTATTTATGCTAATACTTGATAACTTATGTATGTATGAGCTTGTTAGAATTAAATGAAATATTCCCTGTGTTCGATGTTTTTTTGGTTTTATCCTTCTAGATATTATTCATTCCTCTAACAACCTTCACTGCTGTTTTCTGAGCTGAAGCCATTTTATTAATAGAATTCTGGGAGGATACAGTAAAAAAAATTTAAGGCAACAGTTCCAACAGAACCTCTGAGGTTAAAAAGTTTTACTGCTTCTTTAATTAACAACATTGGTGAAAGCAGCTAAAAATAATCCATCACCTTTTTTGGTACAGGTTATATTAAAATACGTTGTCAGCATCCAAATTCATCTTTATGCCTTTCATTATTATTTCTTTTCACCCTTTGGATTTACTCTTTTTTTAACCAGCTGAACTGTATTTCTACATGTTGAATCACTGTGGATTTTAAGTCCTAATTTTATTTCCACGTTTAACTGGTATAAAAGTAGTTTGTGATTTTACAGGTGAGATACATCATCAGATATAGATTTTTAAATGCTAAAAAAACCACAGTAGTAGTTAACAGTGTAAAATCATGTTTGCATTTTCAACAAGATTCCTATGTTTGACAAAAAGAACTTAGATATTGTCTGTCTCCTGTCTTTCTTGTCTGCCTAAAATCAAACTTTGTTTTGTAAACTGAAAATGCAGCACAAATGTGGGTTCTTTACTGCTGGTGTTGGATGGGCTTCTAGATACCTGCAGCTGGAAAAGAGGGCAGATATTTTATTTCAGGAGCATTTTTTTTTGTATGTTCTATTTTAATTCATGAAGGAAGGAAGAATCAGCAACCCAGTATTTAGTTGCAGAGCAATGAAATAAAATGTTTATTATCTCAAAATCAGTAGTCTCTAAACAGCCACTAATTCTACATTTTCTATGTATATACCTGTCTTAGAAAACAAATGAAGCATCAATTTTTAGCTCTTACCTGGAGAAAATTTAGCATGTCCATAATTTTTAGCATTGCATACTGTAAGCACATTCAAACTGACTTCTCAACCTGTGTCTCCAAAAGCTGCAGGAAAACACATAATTTTACAGAGCTTCTGCAAGCAAAACACTATATAAATTGTGTGAATTTCTTCAGTGAATCTGCCGGGGACATTAGCCAATTTAGCACAGCTACATGATTTGCAAATGTCAAAAAAGCTTTAAAAATTAACTTTCCTTTGCATTTTCTATATTTGTGTTGCTCATATATATGTAGTATGTGTTCATACATACAGAATCATAGACTCATATTCAGAAATAAATTTCAAACTTCAAAATTACTTTTATATCCATATACTGGGTAAAGTTTTTGCAGGCAAGGATAGGAAGGAAATACTGCATTTAAAAAATACAATGAAACCAGTAAGTGTTATCACTTTCACTGATAGCAGATAAAAAGAAAGTATTTTGTGCTGGGTTCCAGGAGAAGAAACTAATAAATATGCATGTGTAAGCAAAACTGTTTATGCTACCAGCAACCGCAGTAGACCTTCAAAAGGGTTTCATTTTAAAGTTACTTTTTTGATCTACTTTTATTTCCCTCAAATATTCATTTTTGCAGTAGAAAACTGTACAGGTCATTCCTGAAACATTTTATAGTTAAAAGCCAAATACTTTAATAAGTTCATGCCTTTACCTTGTCTGTGCAACAGCTCTAACCATCCTTCTTCCTGGAACACTGAGTATATTCAAGAAATACTCATTTTAAACTTCAAATGTAGCACATAAATTGCTCCTACTATAAGACTGCAGCATTGAATTGTCTAATAAAATGTCATTAGTGGAATAATAAGCAAGCCAAATACAGTGACTGACCTGCTAATCCTGTGAAAATGAGAGAACATCTGATGGCAAAACATAACAAAGTCTGATTTTTTTTTCTTCTCTCACGTCAACTACAACAGGATTAATAAGAAAACCAGGCTGAGAGAACCAAGTCAGACTGGTAGAATTAGAGCTTGATTGACCCCCTTCCTTTGTGCAATCATGTGCAGCTGTCCAGAAAGGGCTTAAAATGTCATCGTAACAGAGCGGTGACATGAAATACTGGTTCAGGTCTAAATAATAGTTGGAGACATAAGAAGGCAGCGAGTCTTTTCTAAACCAGAGGATAATAAGGAAATTATTAATTTCCACCAGCTGTTTCCAGTTGCAGCCTATATCCCACTGCCTTACACAAGCCTGGGTGAGAGTCTCTCAAGGAGCTCTCCTTCAGGCTTGGTGGCGTGAGGTGTGGGGTGGCTAGCTTGCAGCTGCTGCCACGCACCATGTCGGTGGCACGCTTGGCCCCACGCATGCTGTCCCAGAGCTGCTCTCAGCAGTGTACTTCCCAGAAGCAATTCTGCCTGCCCAGCATTCCTTGGGTCCAAACGGGGGAGACAATGAAAAACTACACATACAAAATGAAAAAAAAAAAAAAAAAGAAGTCTGTGGAAAAACGCTGTCACCTTCTAAAAGTATGTAATTTTATTTTTGCAATGCAATACCAAAATAAAGACAGAAGGGTGCTTTTGAGGGAATGATGTCATAGTAATGACTGGCTGGCTGCCAGCTTTATGAATCTAAACCTTTAAGATTACTCTCTTTTCTGACTCAAATTTGATCCAATCTTTAAAAAAAGTGTACCTGCCTACTTAATATTATCAACAACAAAAGGACTAACAGTAATGATGGCATCTGTGAGAAATATGAAAGGAGAAAGTGCATTTAAAATAAAAAGTAGTAAATTGGACAGTTAAGAGGTCTATCAAGTTTACTACAGATCTGAAACTAAAAATCCATGACATACAGAAAGCAGAAGCTGAAAGATGGAAGGATGTTCTTTTCTGAAACAATAAATGACACCAGAACTATCACTAAACATATATTTGACTTTAAAATTATTTCCCCATCATCTAACTGCTATATTCTGCTAACATCTAATTTACTACACAAAATTTGTCTGATCTATGATATTTATCCCCTGTTTCTGGAAATAATAACCAACTTTCTGTTGAGAAAGAAACAACTCCTGAGTAAAGTCCTGTAACTCCTACTAGGTGAAGTAAGTTGTTGAAGGTGTATCTGGAAGGAAGCTAACTGTGGACAAGGAGCTTATGATCAAGCCATTTGTATTCTTTCCAGGATATTTTTCTCTCCAATTGGCTGTGCTGCCATAAAACCACCATATTACAGGGATGGTTCTGCGCATAAGCTCAGGTTTGCATGCTCTGTCCTCAGAAACCTACAAGCCTGGTTTAAAGAAAAAGTCAAGGAATAAACCTGAAATGCATCATTTTTATTTTCCAGTCAGCCACGTATATGTTTGAACTTCTCCATTCAGATCCTGTGTATTAATGTACCTTTGCACAACATCATCAATTAATGTCTGGTAGAAATAGAGGAATTATGGATTTCCACAGGTATTTCATACCACCTATAGTAACTGTTACACAGTTACTGATAAATGAATTAAGTCAGAATTAGTCAGAATCATAGAATCATAGAATAGTTAGAGGTGGAAGGGACCTTCAGAGGTCATGTAGTCCAACCCTCCTGCAAGAAGCAGGGACATCCCCAACTAGATCAGCTTGCTCAGGGCCTCATCCAACCTGGCCTTGAACGTTTCCAGGGATGGGACATCTGCCACCTCTCTGAGCAACCTGTTCCAGTGTTCCACAACTCTTAAAGAACTTTTTTCTAATATCCAATCTAAATCTCCCTCCCTCTATTTTAAAACCATTACCCCTTGTCCTATCACAATCAGTTAATGCAGGGAAAAAAAAAAAAAAAAGGAGAGTGGAGGCTCTGTGCTTTTGTTATTACCAGATGGAAAAAGAGCTACAGCTGTTTTGCTTGTTTTTAAAGAAATGAGTTGTTTCTCATTCCCCCTCCTCTCACGCAAGATATCAAAAGTCTTACAACTTGCTTACATAAACAAACAGGCAGTAGTTTATTTACCACAGTAAATAGCCAAAAGAACATGAAATACTGTCTTCTCTCACTGCCCTGCATCCTCCATCAGCCTCCAAGAAACACTGTTTCCTTCACAAAACATGAAACAACTATTTTACAGAAGTTTACCTTTGAAGGATGTTTGCAGTGTGATGGCAGATTTACAGGACAGGCTGAAAACCTGGTCTTGTATTGTTCAGCAGCAAGACTTGAGAAACTGAAGAGAAAGCTGTTTGCTTTCCACATAGCAAACAGGCTTATTTGCAACTGGTATTTACACAGAATAACCTACTGACAGTTTTAGATTTTTTTTTTAAATCCTATGGAAGAGTCTATTTAAAACAGTATCTTATAATTCTGCTATCTTAATAAATGTGGGGTGTTTAAGAATCCCCAAATACTTTAAAAGACAGGATACTTTAGGGTGAATCCTACTGAAATATTTTAGAATTTACAACTGAGACAGGTGAAAAAGTAGAAGATAGAGTATTTTTCAATTGTAAAGCTTCTAAATCAGTAGCAGTATAAACCAATTTAAATGAGATATCACTGGCACAGGTCTATAGACTATATATAGTCCTTCTGGTCTATACAGGACTAATATGTGATCCTGAAAATATACTAAGGACACAAAGAAAATACTGAAGACATAAGATACCTGAACCTGTATCAAGTCATTCAGACATTAACCTTTACTGCCCTTGTGCATTGCAGAACACAAATTTTTCACTTACATGTGCAGATGTGATTTTTTTTTCTAATTAAAGGAAAAAATGTGCAGAGTTCCAGGTAATAAATAAGGGCATGAAATATTCAACCATTGTACCAAAAAATGCCTTTATGGAAAATAACCCCCTCCCCTCGATTGTTAAATACACAGAAACCCATATAAAGTGAATATGTAATGCAAAATCACATAAACCCACATGTCAACATTAATGATTCACCAAATATCAAAATCTGGATATATAGTTAATTTTCAATATTGTCTGTCAAAAAAGATATTTCATCCTTTTTCATCCATGCAGTCACCTGCCAATACACTACAGTTTCCTGAGTTATGACAAGTTATTTATCACTCCACAGGGCAAAATGTTATTTGGAATAAATGGCAACACTCAGATTAATTTGAAAAAAACCCCTCAAAAACATTTTCCCATTCTGGAAATGGAAAGTAGTTCAGTCTTTAAAAAAAAAAGGTTCTTCATATTTTTCCAAGAGAAGGACAGCAAAAAGAAAAATGTGTAAAAGCAGCCTTCCAAGATGCACACAAAACCAAACAGCAAATTGCTTCTTGGGAAGACACATGAGCATCTAACACCTCAACAGGCCTTGGTCACCCTAGTAAAATAGCCCCCACACACAAACACCATGTGCCAGTCTAGGCTGGGGAAGCATCTGTTGGAGAGCAGCATAGGTGAGAGGGACTTGTCGGTCCTGGTGGACTGTAGGATGACCATCAGCCAGCAACATGCCCTCATGGCCAAAAAGGCCAATGACATCCTGGGATGCATTAGAAGAGGGGTGGCTAGTAGGTCAAGAGAGGTCCTTCTCCCCCTCTACTCTGCCCTGGTGAGACCTCACCTGGAATATTGCATCCAGTTCTCGGCTCCTCAGTTCAGGAAGGACACACAACTCCTTGAGAGAGTCCAGCGCAGGGCCACTAAGATGATGGAGTGGAACATCTTCCTTATGAGGACAGGCTGAGGAAGCTGGGTCTTTTTAGCCTGGAGGAGTGACCTCATTAATGTCTATATGTAAAGGGGTGACAAAGACAGGCTCTTCTCAGTCATGTCCAGTGATAAGACATGGGGCAATGGGTGCAAGCTAGAGCATAAGAGGTTCCACGTGAACATAAAAAAAGCTTTTTCACTGTGAGGGTGATGGAGGCTCTCCTTCTCTGGAGACTTCAAATCTTCATTGCCAAAATTATTACTTCCTTGACCAACCTCCCTTATGTGTCCAGTCCAGCATCTACTCCCTCCCTCCATACCAGTGCACCTCTGCAGCCCCTGACGACCTCTAGCCCTTCCTTGTCCTTGAGAGGGTAACTTAGTAAGTGGGCTTTACTCTTTTTGGCACTGCTGTTAGAGTGATAAGAACAGATGAGATAGAAGAAAAGGAGAGAGGTGGTAATTTTCATGATAACTATAAGGAAAAGGAATGTGTAGAGTCTTTGTGAGGGATGTTATGGTTGGGGAAGAAAAGCGAGGGACTGCAAGAAAGAGGTAGGGGGATGTTGGAAAATGTACTTTAGCTACTTTAATACTAATCTGGCAAAACAAAATACCTGTGAATGCAGTTCAGCTGATGACAATAATCACCTCATCCTGATTTATTTGGTGATGTAAAGCAAAACAGAGTTGGTACCAGATCTGCCATAAAATTGACGCATAATTTAATCATTTAGGATTTGGATTTAGTGGATTAGCTTGCCAGTGCAAGCTTTCTGAGCCACAGTGCACCAAGTAAGTGCACTGTGGCTCAGGAAGTCTTGTGGTTTGAGGAGGACAGAAGTGTCGAGAATTGCTGAACATGCAAAAAATTAAACTCCGTTATTTCTCTATAACTTGACAATGTTATAATGTTCGCTTTTCTTTTACAGGCACCTCCACTGTTACTCCTCCAGGGAGAGACTTTTCCGAAATCTAAACTGCATTTCACAAGAATGGTGCAATGCATAGCAGAAAAAACCCAACTGTTTTCTGTATTTCAATGCAATCTAGAAGTTCCTATCTAGAGTAACAGTCTAAGAATTGTATAACCAAATAACAAAAGACAACCAGTAAAATGAAGTTTTAAATTTAAGCAAACAAGAAAGATTGAAGAAAAATGGTAGTATGCCCATTTTGAGAAGTGAACTGACTCACCAGCAGGCTGGCTTATCTGGGTTAAATGGCAGTTTCTAACATTAAGGAACAAGGAGTGAGTAGAAATCAAAATCTTCTGATTCCCAGTATAGTGTCTTAACCAAAGCCAAAGTTGTTCCCTCAAAACCCAAACTTCTGATTTCTTAATGTAAAAGAAATTTGTACCCAAGGCTAGATCTTTATCGCATAAATTATAAAAACATAAATCAAATTATTTCATTAAAAATACTTTTTCACTTATTCTGGCCTTTAACATCCTACTTCCATAATGATTAGCTTACATTAATTTTAACACATGCAAATATAATCACATGAAATGCATAACATTGGAGGAAAATTTATAGAAACAAATTTTATATTACCAATTATTTATTAATGCATTCTCTTGGAATCAGAACAGATGTTTTAATTAAGAATAACTATGAGCTGAATTAAACTGTAATTTTAATACATATTTCTAGTGATAGAAATGGAGTTATATTTATCCATCCAGCTTCACTACATATTTCTCAAAATCTTCTCATATAGATTAATCTTTGTGCTAAGTGTTCATTCTCTTCCAGGAAAGGACCTTAGAAGAAAAAATGGAGCCATCATCATTAGCCATAGTGATTAAACTGGCAAGGAAATTACACGATACATTCCATCACATGTAGTAGCTAGCTGGGATGGTCCATTAGCACAATTAAAATATTTTTCACTGGACAAGCTCTGGCATCTCTCATACACCATTTTCCTACATGAGTAAAAAGAGGTGTTGCATTTTTAGTATTGGGCCCTCTTTCCCCATCACCCAGACAATAAGTTCACAGCCAGGCACAACCAGCATTGTAAAATAGCAGTATCTGCCCCCAAAATGACAAGAAATGTGCAATAATCATGCAAACAAAAACTTCTCATTAGGTGAATCAAATTCTTAGTAGCAGACATGATCAGCAAATCCTGTGTTTAAGAAACATTAAGCAGCTGAAGCTGATGGGACTAACACACTGATTTAATAGAATGATGAGAAGATAGAACTTAAGCAAAGCAGTTTTGAGATCCTGGCAAACAAAATAATAGCCAGGTAATAATCCATGGGTTGAGGAACTTTTATTGTAAAGAAAATATTTTAAAATGTCATCAAAATGGACAACCAGTCCTTCAAAATATTTCTCTACTGCCATTCCAAAAAGTGTTTAAATGGATTGTTGTCCTCGAACAGGGCTTATAGTTCTTAAAACAGTAAAATAAACAGCAACTGTTGTCAAATGCAGGACTTTTAGATCTCTTCTGAAGCCCTGAAGTTCCCAATAATGCACTTTTTGTGCACTTTCTATATTGTAACAGTGTGGGAACTTCTCACCTTAGCTGCATCAACAACTGAATAATTGGGATTTAGATAGGAAAGCTCATGCTCTTGGCAAGGCATGTGTGTTTTGCAAAACAGAAGGTCACAGATAGGAGCTAGGAGCATGAGAACCAGAAGAGTAATTTTGAGAATTTAATTGGCTTCTGAAAAACAGTTTTGCTTAATGAAAACAAGGGCAGGTGTTTATTCAGCGAGCTGTCTCACGAGATATGCAATAAAGGGGAGCCTTGCTGAAAGAGAGGACACACAACAAGATGGGTGCTGAACTGAAGTAAAGGTTCTCTCAAACTAGCTCATCTCGGTGTGCTGAGCTCTTTTCCAATTGCCAATACCCCCTGCATCTCCGACAGTACAGTTTGCAAGTCACACCATGGATGTTGAGTGTTTTTAGTGCTTTCTCTATATAGTTCTGTAGCCCATCTTTCTCAATAAGATATAGATCTTTTCCCAACCAGAGGAAAAAAGAACAAGTAAGCTACATGCACCAACAACCATTTTATTGTTTCAGCTGTGCATGACACCTCAATGTGAAGTTTTAATCTCCTATTGATCTGTTTTCTCCCATTGGTAAATGAATATTTTGTCGGCTTTGTGTTACTGTGGAAAATCTTAGTTGTCTTTCTTGTTATTTCATGTTTTACTGCCGTGCTTTAAATGAAATGTAAAGGTCACACCGTAATTCTGCAGAGAAATCCAATATGAAGCAATCATAAGGATCATTACATGTGACAGGAATCCCCATCGCGTGAAGAAAAGCAGAAAAACCCCTGAGAGACACTGATGTTAAAGGAAAACCCCTTTGCAACTGGAGCTGCCAAAATGTCTGACATGCCCACTGCCAGTAAGATCCTTGTGAACTAAATCAAACAACAAAGCACTGAAAACTCTATTTCGATTCCTCTGCAAAAGTCTTTGACAAGGTTTCTTCTCAATAAAATGAAAACCATGAATGAATTAAAGAGATATGCTTCTTAACGTCTGTAGACAATGATGGGTAGCATAAGTGGTATCTGTTTTCTTAACAGAAATGTAACTGAGTACTTGCTGGTTGTGGAAAGGAATGTGTGATAAAGCAAACAATTACAAAGTTAGTGAAGGAGCAATGACTGGAGGAAATCCATTGGTCAGCAACAGAATTTTTTTCTTCTCAGGTGCTGCATTTCCTTCCCCCTCCCTCAAGACTCCCATGGGATCCCTTATGAGAGATGGCATCTAGAAGACATCTCAACAACTAGAAGGGATTCACCTTTTCCTTTGTGAATGCTACAGCTCCCTTTGGCCACCTCTTTGTTGCATCAGGATGTTACCCACTTCCTGCATCTGGATTTCATCCACCTGCTTCTTGGAGATCATTTGAACACAAGACATTTTTATTCTCCTTCACAGATCATTCTTCCTGGGATAATTTAGGACTGGACACTTGAACCTGGCAGAGAACTTAGTCCCTGAGTATCCATACTTTGTTTCCATCCAATTTGTTGTTATGCTCAACTCGAGATAGAAACACAGGCAAACTGCAAGATATTCTCAATGGATCTTTAGTACTGCAGAAACTCTGGATTGGTCCCACTGCTCATAACTTTACTTTCCCCATTACATTCTATTAGGATCTGATTAAATGTGTTTCTGTCTGGTCCGAAGAAATATGCACTGAAAATATGGCTTTCCATCTGCCTCCTAATTATTTTTGTATCAGACATGTAGGTTCAGGAGAGCATTTGAAAAACTGCTAATAAGGTCCTGCATGATTTCTCATCACAGATACCAGAGCTTTTCATAGGTATCAGAATCTATTATATTGAGTCATTAAATTTCTAAATCTGGGCTTTAAATGTCAAGCTGGAGACAGACAATTTTGCCTTAATGACCTAATATTAACCTCTCATACTAGTTTTTATATGTGTATAAATAGATCAATGAAAATCAAGGCTAATTGGAGATAAGTTAATGTAAATCCCATGGCACTTGAAATATGGCTTACTGCATGAAACAGAGCCTTAACTAATATGAAATATTTCTGGAATTTAGTAGAACCAGTAAGTTTACTCAAAGAACAAATCTACTCTGTAGGTTAAGAACTATTTTCTTTGGCTGGATCAAAAGAGACAATTCAGGAGACGTAGATTCTATTTCCACTCTACTGTTTGCTTGACAAGGTACCAAAAGTATCCAATTATTATTCTCTGTACTTCAGAGATACAAAAATGCCTCACTTAAAGCTAAAATACAGCTTTATAAAAGCAGATTAGAATTACATAAAACTATGTTGGAAGGTCATCATTACTCTTAAGTTAATAGGGCAGTGGATTGCATCAATCTCTTAATACCTCCATCACTTACCTATGGTATTCTGCTTCTATGTTGGAAGTCATTTGCCTTGAAGGAACTAAGTGTTGCTAGTATAAATTTAAAAATGCCACCACTACCTTGAATTTCACTTGCTATTTGAACTAGGTGCCTCCTTTCCCCAAATTAAAAAGCTGAAAATTCATAATTCTTCTTCTGCTGGAGAGGATGCTTTGCGATGCATTAAACCACCCATGAAATGCAGAGTATCTCAGTCAAAGTGAGACTAGAGCATGAACTTACAACAGCAAGAGGCTTTCTCAGGAAATTAGTGTGATAAAAAAATAGTGAATCACTCTTAGGACATACAGTCTGTGACAAAAGACATATAAGATAAATCAGATTACATTTCTGACCTTTACAGTTAAAGAGCACTTCTTACTCTGCTTTGGAAAATATAGATATATATGCAAGAAAGCTTAAATAGTGTGTGTGCCAGACAGAATCTTTGTGTCGCAATCTCCTCTGCATGGGCATTTTTTTTCTTGACAGTTAAGTTTCTAAGACAGCTCTGTAAGTGACTCTTAGAAACAGGAAAAAATTGTATGGAGCCTGTGCCACTAGGACTTCATCTCAACCTACTCTCAAAATATAATAGATAAAGATCATAGAATTGTTTAATATCTAGAGCTGGAAGGGACCCATGAGAATCATAAAGTCCAACTCCTGGCTCCACACAGGGCCAGACAAGTCAGAGCATGGGACTCTTCAGATATTTTAATTTATAACCTATTTATCTTAACTTATTTGAAGAAATGATCTGATTTGAAAATTAACTGATTTGAAGAATTTATCTTAACTGATGTGAAGAAACCAGAAGTAATAGATGAGTATAAAAGTTCTATATTCTCTCATCAGCATAAAATTTTCCTTCTTATTTCAAAGAGGGAATCTAGGCATAAAAAGTATTTTTGTGTATGGACATATTCAAAATGTCTTTTTTTAACCTCAACTGCTTTGAACACAGAAACCAAATGCAACTTCCATACTACTGCAGCAAATTGTTAGTACAAAAAACACAGTTTTTCAGCCATAACTCAGCTAGAGGACTGTGAACCTCACAAGCCATGCACAATAAAAAAAAAACCTGACAAGCAATGGAATATATGAATCCGAATTTTAAAAATGGTAGCCTTCTCTGAGAAGAAGGTAAGATTTTGTTCACTGCAGTCCAAGCTCAAAATCTCAGCTAACACAGGTATGTTTAGTACAATTATGACTAATTGTACTAAACATCACAGCAATGGCATGAAACCACCCTTTACTGTTAGTTCAACTATCAGAGTGCCATGAATGCGCAATGTGAGCACATTCATTTGAAAATTAAATGGCAGTTCGATTTTTGTCTCTATGAAGACAATACTAGAGCAACATAAAGGTATAGAGACAGACATCTGTTCAATTGCACAAATATCTAACTCTGAGATGTGCTAATTTTTGTGTTTCTAAATAGATTTTCATTTAAGGATGCAAAATAAAAATTTAAAAGTGAATATATGAAACCCAACCTCTATAAGGTATACAAGTATTAGATGCATTTCATATAGGAAAAGAGAGGCAAGAATAAGTGGTTTGGCCAGGCTCTTAAAGCAGAGCCCAAGTGAGCAGCTCATAGCCCTACAGCCCAAGACAAGTCACTAGCCCCGGGGATGTCTGTGGCTGCCTTCTGATCACATCCGAGGAGAGACCTTCACCCAGAATTGTCTGTCCCAGCCCCAGAGAAAACACTGCCTCTACCTGCTTACTCCACAGTTTACAGTTTACAAAACACCATTAAGTACAGATACTCTTTCAAAAAAGGACACTTCCTTAAAACGTGCATTTTAGACACCTATAGTTTAGAAAAATATCCCTGTATAACTATGGTGATATAGTTGTGGGCACGTTGGGCTTTTGAGGAAAAAAATCCATCTTTCATGTATGGAATACAATTATAAACTAGGGTAGGGAAGCACAGATATTATAAGAAAGTATCAGTTCAAAACTGTAATTACATAAACATTACCTACAGAACTGTGTGATTTCCTTTATAAAAAACATATTTTTAATAATTCAGATTTGAATATTAGTCTTATACTTAAATAATACCCATATAATCACTGAATAAAACCAGTGAATTTGTTCATGACAAATGCCTATCACAGGGAGGTGAAAAAAGCAGTTGACTAAATAAGCTTAAACTTTGGGATTGTAAATGAAAAAAAGACATATTAGTATTATGGCTTCCTGGTTTTTAAACCACATGCTAATTTTTTGAGAAATAGCGGCACATGGCACTTTTAAACATTTAAATTAATGTCAGATAGTAAATCAGTTGCAACACAGACCTAAGAACTCCAGATTTTTCCATTCAGTTTTGGAAAGATTGTCTGAGCTGATTGATTTTAACTGTTTAAGCTTAAGCTTGTCACAGAGGCTTATGTCTCTTAAGAATAATCAGAAATGGAATCAGAAATATTTTCATCATGGCTGTTGAATTAATTTGTTCTTAAAGATTCATGTTGCAAATCACAATTTAGACTTAGTTAGAAAGAAATCTCTGAACCTGACAAAAAAACCCCATGTGTTTACTGATATTTAAGGAAATTGTAACAACTTCTTTTACCTCCTGGATAAGTTTTCGGGCAGGCTACCTTTAACCCAATAAAAGCATGGCTGACTTCCATGTACAATACTTTGAATACCAATGTACATTTATATATTTCAGACGGTGTTACAGTATTTAAATTCTTCAGCAAACCACTGCAGCTATTCTGACCAGTTGCCATTTTATAACTAGTGACCTTCATTAACATTTTTTCTTGATCACCCATCAGCCAGGTGTAATTGTGATTTATTAGTTAACCATAAACATTCAGCTCTGCTACTCAGTCCGATTTCATTTAAGATTTGGCAGAAAGCTGCACAACTTTGTTCCACTCCTTCCTCTGACCTTAAAAAGGTGTACTTCTGTCAGGAAGAGCAGACAGGAAACATTCCGTGCTATACAGACATTGTAATTTTTTCACTTAGCGTGGTTACTATTACTGTTGACACTTTGGGTACCCCTAGCAGCTGATCAAACTGAAGAAAGAAATACTTTGGAAGGGATCATTTTCTGAAGAAAACAGATGAATTCAGACCAAACACCTGGTTATTTCAAGTACCTTCTCCTGCCATTTTCTGCCTCTGAGTACCACGGGGCAGCAACGCCACTCTTTGATCACTTGCTCTACCGTCATGCACCATCTTCTACAGGCGTGACACAGGCCACAGACTGAAAATGAAAACACATGCGGAAACACGAGCTAGATCCACATCACTAACCAGCAGCCATTAGCTGCGTTTTGCCAGCTCCTTTTCAATGCAAGAGAAAAGAGAGAAAAAGAGAGAAAAGAGAGTCACATGGTTTACAAGGCAATTTCTGAAACAGAGGCATTAAAAAAGCAAACAGGAAAAAATGCCTAAAGCTTTTGATGGGGGGAAAAATCACTTAAACTAATCTGGGAGTGGAAGGAATACATTTAAAGAAATGCAGCAGATGGAGAACAGAATAACATCTTGAGTTAATTTATTTTTGCAGTACACAATGAGTTTTAGGATATAATTGAATTAAAGAGTCAGAGAATGAAATAACCTTTTTCTTGTTCTGCATGTTGTTTGCACAAAAACAAGGATAGAGAGTTGCCTGAGATTTTTTAGAAAAGTCAGCCTAAATGTTTGATTCCTTTACCTAATGCATCTAATATAAACCTGCCGGTTTAGGCAACATGCCTAACTGTTGCACTGAAACGGCCAGTCACCAGGTACCTAGACTACAGTTCTTGTCACACAGGTTTGCCAGTTGTGTGATCCAGCAACAGTTGCAAACAAAATATCTTTTGCTTTGTAAGATCCATGCTTTAGCAGCTTTCATCTTCAAAACATACATCAATTAATGTCCAGGCTACTGTCATCTAAGAGCTGCAGTCTTCCACTCCAAGACTGGTTTCAGTATTAACCCCACATTCTTAAAATAGTAAACAAAAGAAAACATTTTCATTTCTGGACACACATATAATGTGTTTTATTAGTATAGTAGCTACCTTCTATTGCTGCATGGAAAATGTCAGGACTATCAATTAAAGAAATTTATCCACCCTATCAGGGGATTCTCCTTTATCATGCAGGTAGGTGGGTTACCCACCAGGTCATGGTGCATACAGACTGGCCACTACCCCAAATCATATATATCTAAAGAAAAACTTCTAAACCATTTTTTAAGTTAAATTGCTCCATTAAAAAAAAAGTAAATTATGCTTCTCCTTCAATAAGCTTCAAATCTGTTGGTTTTTAAATTGATTCTTTCAGGAAAAAGGATAACCTTAGTGCTTTTTTAGGATCAATATTACTACCCATAATATTCCTATCACTCATTCACATCCTTAGTGTTAAACTTAGTGTAGGTCTCAGTTACCACTACTACATACAGGACAGTCTTCAGTGATCTGCCCTTAGCATTCAAGGAATTGTAGTACGAGAACTTTTCCCCTATTTCTGTTTTATGAAACACCGTTGTGTGGGTCCTAACAAAAGCACGCAACAAAACCCAAATCATTCCCAGTATCCACGAAGAACAAGTTGCAGTTGTAAAGGTGCGAACTTAGGAGACTAATGATAATTAATGATAATGATAATGAGTAATGATAATGCGCAGGACACGTCATTGTGTGAAGAAGATAGACTCTGTATTAACCCTATATCAGATCATGACTGGGTTTGGACAGCAGCACCCTAACAGAGGAGAGGAGGAAAATAGCAGTCAAGTGTGGACTGAAGCTAAGCAGAGACTGCTGAAGCATTTAGCAGTTTGGTACCGTGTGGTCTACCACATAACTCTTTCAAAACACCTAGACTTCTAGTTGGCATTTGGACAGAGCACAACTAGCATTTTATAAGGCATCTGTGCAACAGCCACATCTAGTCTGTGATGGATAGGAGATCAGGTGCACTGAGATGATGTTTTACTTACAGCACTGAATAATACTCAAGTCCTTTTATCTGTGATGAAAATTTACTACGGGAAAAATTTAGAGCTGAGATATGCAAAGGTATATCTGAAAGGACAGTTAAATTTTATTGAACTTAAATTGGAGCTTGTTAATTTAAAATTTAACATTTTATCCTTCTCTCTAATGGGGATAAAACTAATAATCTATCACAAAAGACTCTTATAAACTGTTCATACCAACTGTTACTATTGACTGCACTGGGTTCACCCAGGCTTTTTGCTTGGATTTTTAATCTACTACCCCTCAGGTCTAAACTACCTTACTAAAAGGGGGCTCTCCCTGCCTCCACCCCACCATTTAGTTGTTTGGGGGGTGGGGATGGGCGGGGAGGTGTCGTTCCTCCCATCTGCTAAAGGCCATGTCTCTTCCCTTGAGCTGAAATACAATGACCTCTTTGAACCACTTCCCACAACGAAGTACACAGTAAAATTCACAATACAAGGACTGAGTCAAGGGATTTGCACAGACATCATGTCCTGGCAACACTTCACACACTTTTAGCTACTAGTAAGATTGAATTTCATTATTTCTTGAGAACAATGGGCACAATCTAACTGCACATTCTTTCTCACTGACAAATATGGTAATGATCTGTAAGCATACACATAACTGATAACAGTTATCACATGTTGTTCATGAGAAACTTTCTGTGCAAATCGTAATTTCAATCTACTTAACAATGATATACAGTCCAGCAAAGTGGAATGTAGCAAGGGGATCTCATTAAGTATTCCTCCTCCACAGAAGAAAAGAAAAAAAATTTACTTCTGTCAGTACTTTAATACATTTGCATACTCAGCTATCAATTATAATAAGTGAATTATATGCTCCAGGCCAGATCATCCAAGAGAATAAAAATCTGCATACAGCACTGGCATACTAGAACTGAAACAAAACTGAAAAAAAGGTAAAGGATCTACCACCTCTGCCAGTTACCATTTGATAACCTCTTGGAAAAGGTCTGACTGAGAAGCTGTCACAGCACACTAAGCTGTGGCCTGGCACCTTCCAGGGCAGGAGGTTACTGGAGCCAGACTAGTGCTTCACCACTTGCCCATTTTTTGGGGTTTTTTTGCAAGAGATACTGTGTGATATCAGGTGTGCAGTAGAGCCTATCATAACCTGTTCAGCCTATCTTCTGATGACAGGTAACTTGTCACTACATGTTTCACTTTCCTTCCTTTGCTACAGATTGGCAGCTTCTGCACACTTTTCATTGTGCAGGTGCTTTCCTTTGGCAGACTTATTCAGATAATAGAGCAATCCAATCAAAATATCACTGGGAACCCTTGACAGAACATTTGCTGCTTTAGAAAACATTTGCACTCACCATATGGCAAGGGCAGCTTCAGCTATGAAACTGTGATAATTTTGGGTTTTACTCAGTGAGGGCATCTGAGATTTATGATGGCCAAAATTCATTAAGTGTTGACAAAGCCATCCAAATGTTTAAAGCAATTTTGTAGGATAGTTCCAAAGCAGAGGAGAGGCATTTGGGTTTCACTGCCATCTATACAAGGACATATCTGTTTCAACAACCATCTTGTACCTTACAACCTCAGAGCCATATTAAACTGAGGCAGCAGCTTCCTATAGCAATGGAACAAAACACAACAGCTTGCAATACTACTCATATTGTTTGCATTTTCTACTCAACATCTTCAGAAATGTACTTACCAGAATATGAAAAAGAATGATAACATGACAGGCATGATAATTAGGTTGCTTCTTTCACATTTTAAAGGCACAAGGGTTCTTAAATAAACCACACTATTTGGTTTTCTTTAAAAACAGAGGAGACCAATCTGCGTTCATAATCAGAACATTTTCTCTCTTCCCTGATATCAAAAATGTGGACAATATTTATCCTACCTCATTCAATGCCACTGTTACATCACCATAAATAGCTTCAAATAAAGCACTGGCATAAATCATAAAGAACCAGTTAAAAATCCCCATGGATTATTGCTAGATAGTTTATCTCTATATTAGATTTCATGGCAATAGTATTTTTATATGGTCATGTTTTAATGGTAACGGCAACTTTTATTCCCATTTGCTCTTCAGCCAAAGGAGCTTATAAAAACACCTTTAGTCCTCTCCTATGGATACCAGGTTAATCACCAGCCAGATGTTCAATTTTTTTATTTTTTTTTTTTTTTTTTTACTTCAGTGGAGGAGATTCCTTTAACAGAAAGAAAATTATCCTATATAATGAGAATCATAATATGAGGGAAAACACCCTTTATTTCCAGGTTTTCATTGGGGAAAAAAAAACTATTAAGTAGCTGCTCATGGTTACACAAGCCTTGTAGCAGTAAATTATACACATTCCACACACAAGATCGTGTTCTGTCTATTCCATGCTTTGCTCTCATGACCATCTATGTTTGTATTACAAAGTTAATAGATTATACATTAATCATTCCCTTTTATTTGTTGTGCTTTAAGATTTATATTATTCTGCACACTAGTAAATTAAACATTTCCTGTTGGTGACTGCTTCACCTTCCCCAGCAATTAGTTTGCTGTCTGAAGACTAAATACCATAATCAAGCAGAGCAGAGTTTTTTCACTTAAAAACAATTTTTTGAGATCTCATTTATTTTAAGAAATGTAAGAGCAAACCCATGTTATGTATGCTCATGTTGTCCTGAGAGATACAAAGACTAAAGCTCACCTACTTGAGAGACTACTCCAAAAGATGATGGACTCCAGGGACCATCTTTTCTTCCTCTACTGACTTGAGTAATATTTGAACAACTCCATTTCTGCCTCCCCATCCCTTAACATGAAAAGTTTATGGCATTAGAAATAAGCTGAGTTCCTTGCTCCAAAAGCTTCTATAAACCAAAAGGAAAAGTGGATTGAACATATGAGGTCTTGGAACACAGAGTGGGAGTAACACCTGTTTTGTTTGATCTCTGAGCCAACAGCAGGGCAACTCTATCAGGTTCAAAAAAAAAAAAAACCAAAAAAAAAGAAAAAATTAAAATTTAGATATCTGTCTTTCCTTAACAGGCGGGGTGAACAGCATATCTACAGCCTGAAACAGAAGCTAGTTTTACTGGCATTTAAAACTTAATGATCTTTTCCCCACTGCCAAAGGAAAAGTCAAAATTACTGGCAACTAACCAAACCCCACTCCTCCTGCCACTTGTGCTGGGTGCTCTGTGCACTAGGCTGCAACATGGGTTTACTGTCCTCAAGTGCTACAGTGTGGTAGATTATTCCAAAGCAGCACAGTAACATCACTGAAAGGCTTTGGGCAATTTTACTGTAAAGAGCATGATCACAGGGACGGAAGGACCATACTGGTACGTTGTTTAAGTGGTTGGAGTTTAGATGACAGAAGTCTAAAACGAGGAGTCAGGGAAGGGAAATACTACAGTGATACAGACTACAGGTTGTTTTCATGAACCACAGCACAGCTCCACAAGGCTGAGACAATGGATTAAAACAATGCAGTCATCACCTTAGGCTGTCTGTGAACTAGCTCTCTTAACCCAGATGGCAGGAGGGTAGGATTGTGAAATGTGGTTTTTTCTATCCAAACTCACCTTTGGGCCACAATCGTTCTGTAGGCCTACTGCTTCCCTTCCCCATATTAAAAAAATAATCAAAAAAAAAAGGGAGTCTTCTAATGTTATCAGCATTTTATCAACTAAAATTAAGTCTGGGGAAAAAAAAACAAAATTAAAACCAGACCACAACACTAAAAAAGCCACATTCTATTTATATATATCTACTGGGGAACATTTAATAGATTTTTATCTACACGAACTATTACAAAACATTATTTGCATGTTCTGAAGTGTTATTTTTAAAAAATCTTTCTCTTATTCTGCAATGCAAACAGATTCATAACAGCTTTTCATCTTTGCATGGGAAAAAATTTTAGAGTGATGTATACAAGCAGAGTTTGGGAGACTAATTTGTTATACAAAATTATTTGTTGTTTACTTTCAAACACACATTTGTTCAAATGGTTGGAGACAAGTATGTCTCTAAATATTGCTAAGATACTGAAACACATAAAAATACCTCAGCACTTACAGGTCAAGTTATCTATTCAAGATTTAGATGTAATAGTACAAAAAAGTAATTTTCCAAAATCCTAAACAACTCCATTAGATTTTTAAATATGAAAAAATACTTGAAAGAGAGGCAAATAATTTTTCCCCTTCCATTTTTCTATACAAGTTACATTACTTTGAATTTCAAATAACATTTCTGTATTTTATTGTGTATCGTGAAGTTATCTTGAGTAAAATGACGATTTAAAACACTCTGTTTTTTTTCAAAATCAAAATTCCTAATGGAGAAAACCCCCAACACACCCACATCCACATAAAATCTTGCTCACTGATGTGATAACTTCCAACTATTTTTTTCCCATACTATTTTTCCGGAGTAGCTGGACATATTCACAGCAGCCTTTTGTGTGTCATTGTAACTATTACTATGGCCATTCAACAGATCAGATCTTTGCAAAGTTTAGACAGTAAAAATTAAAACTATTCATTTTCTGATCACGTCTTTTAATTTTGTCATAAGGGTATCCTGTTATGTTTAAAAGATAATTTATGAAGTACTTAGATGACTTGGGATTCCACATCCAACCATCTTCCAATGGTCTTTAATGTAGAAAAACACCCTTTAAAATTCTAAAGTAACTTATACATACAAGTATGTGCTATAGTTGAATGCATATTCTCTTTTGGACCACTCTAGCTATAAGATGAAGTGTATGAATTAAGTCTGTTGCTTAAGAGGACCATTAATTCCTTACAATTCTTTGAATGATGTACATTAACAGAGTGCACTTTGCAGGGAGTGTGGTCATGCATAACACAGCAAGGATTAATGTCTACAGAGATGATGCAGGTTCTGTGTTCACCCAAGGGAGGAATCTTTTCATTACAGTCACAGCTCCAGTTACATAATCAACATAAAGAACATGAGTTCAAAATTAAATTTATATTGGAATGAAAGGATTCTTACAGTCAGCTTAAATCAAATACACTTGAAATACGGGAGACAAAAATGTAAACTCCACAGCAGCCCTGGCACTGTTCAAGGCCAGGCTGGATGGGGCTTTGGGCAGTCTGGTCTAGGGAAGGTGGACCCGCCCATTACAGGGGGATTGGAAGAAGGTGATCTTTGAGGTCCCTCCCAACCCAAAGCATTCCATGATTCTATGATTACACAGTTTTCCTGCCTGTGTGTAACTGCTTCTCCAAATCAATCACCCATTTGAAGGGCTTTTCACTAGCTCTTCAATTTAGAAAGGGCATAGGTTGTGTTTCTTTAGGTTCCTGAAGCCTGATTGTTAAAAACTGATGAGTGAACACTCCCACAGTCTCTGCTATCAAAATCAGTATTTGAGGTTTAAGGATATTAATCTTTATTAGCTTTTCTCACCTCCATGAACTGTATCCAAGTGCAAGAAAGTATTCCTGTGACTTAACTTCCTCTCTCTCCGTCATCCTCTTATTAAAGACAATATTCTTTTATTCTGTCCTGCAATTTGCAGAATTTTATCTAAACAGACGACTGTACATTAGAGGAACTCACAACTACCTCCACAACCCATTTTTACAGGTAGATGCTTTTATAAAGCCCCAATCATTCTGGCACTCTAGAGTCCAAGCACTACTGAAATTAAATGGAAATTAGGTCTTTAACTTATTTGTAATCTCTGTTCCCGAGTATTTGCAAGCTAATGTTATGGTGCTTTAGGTTTAGCCTCCATAATCCTGCCCAAATTTTAGGAAGCACTCCAGTACTCCAGCATTCAGATCAAGCCTTATTTATGCTGCTCCTGAAGGTAATGCATTTGCTCTGCAAAGGAAGATGTAAATTGAGGTGCATGAAGAGCTGACCTCTGGTCGTATCTAGATCAAACTGGAGTCTGTCTATCTAAGCGTGGGTGTGGGGTGGGAGTGTGTGTCTCCCTTCCTCCTTAACACAACCCTGCCCAGATCCTGGCTAAATCCTAAGTGCTATGACTACAAGAATCAAAAGTATGACATTATGTGTATGGTGAGTTTCACAGTGAAAGTGTTTGGAAACAAAAACCCCCCAAAAGCCCACAAGCAACTCTTGAAAGTAGGAACACTGCAGGAATAAAACACATTGATTCACAGCGCAGACAGTGTGCTCTTCTAGTAGTATGATAGTATTATGTAATTTCTTTGCCTTTATTCAAGTTCATCTCCAAAAGGAGAAACTGAAATATTTGTATGCCTTCTATTACTATTCCATGTCTTTGAGTCAGGAATCAACTTAATGCTGACATAGAAAATCTGATCTGAACTACTAATCCCAGTTATTAAGTACTAATTTCCTAAATGCATAGAAGTGAATACCTGCGTACCCTATGTAGGACTGCAAAACCAAAAGTGTTTAATCCAAAAATTTGATTATGACATGCATACGTGTCCTCAAATAGAATAGATTTTTTGTGTGTGTTTTTTATACCGTAGTGAACTTTCCAATTGTGCAAGAAGAATCATCCAGAAGAGTCAAACTATATTTTCTTGAGGAAAGCAATGTCAATATTTGACACATAGGTGATTGCACCACCATGGTTATTGCTAATTAGAACTGAAAATTTGGCTTCCAACTGTTTACAGGGGATCTGTACACTTAAAGGACAGTGTTTATTACGGTGCCAGAGCCATGTTGTCTCAGCTGCATTTATATTGATTACCTGTGCTGTCATGGGATGTCAGGTGTCTTGAATTGTGATTGTATTTTGCATGCTCTTCTCTCACCCATTAGAAGTGAATTAAAACAAAAAGCCATTAATATACTTAGTGTATCAATAAGTTTAGGGATGTGTATGTAGCTGACAAGTCAAAGAAAAAGTGTTATGAAATACTGTCAAGTCCTACTCCCCTGATTGCATACACTGACTGACAAGACATGTATTATTTTAATAACTATCACCGAGACAATAAAAGGAATGGGAGAATTGCAAGGAAAGTCTAGTGTATAAGTTGAAATCTGGACCCTGTTCTCAGGTCTTGACCAGCACTCTTGGTGAAACCCACTCCATGTGTGTTTATGGGGGTCAAACCCACTCCATGCTTGCAGCAGAGTACAAGGTTTCACATTCAGCACATGCATTTTCTGAAAACTACCAGATAAAGACAAGGCTGCAGAATTTTTCATAGTGTGCAAATGTTCAAGAGATGCCTGCAATCAACTTTTGAATACACTTATATTGAACTTCCTTACATAATGTAACTTTTCAAGAAAGAAGCAAGAAATTGTTTGGCTGGGTCTACAAATTAAGTAGGAATAGAACTTTGGAAATCAGAATTTCCAATAAACAGGCAGCTGAAGAGGGAGGATACAGAAAGATGGTTTGTTTATGTCTTCATGAAAATAGAAGTATTTCAACTCTTGTAACCCACGCTTCTCATTTAATTTTTCCCTAAACCTTTGATACATGTGATTGAGAATTTATTTTGATTGCAAAGAAGCATTACACCTTCAATATAAAGAACAAGGAAGTTATAGAAGTGTAAAATTAATGACATGATGCAGTAGGAAATACCATAAATATTAGAAAAATCAAATATGACAACAGATTAATTTTATGCTCCATTGCCATAACTATACTTCACTCCTTCTTTGAGATAAAGCGTGTTCCCATATTTTAGTACAGAGACATATGCTCTGGGAAGAGTTTCAGCTACATTTTTGCATTTATGAAAATGCAGAATGGGACACAAAATTACCATTACATACTCTTATGCTGACATGCCAGAGCTCTTACTGACCATGCTTGAGGTATTTGCCTCTCACCCTTGCACTGAGAAACAGACACATTTTCTCATGTGTGCACTTACTAAGCTTATTCTTCACATCTTACAATAATTTTGATACTAAAAGTTACCTGGATACTCTTGCATGTCCAAGTACATATCCAAAGACAAAGCTACTCAAAATCCATGATTGCGTTAATTACCTGCTTTCCTTGTCATTTTTGTGAGTGTCAAGCTGCTTCCAAGCAACAACTAGGTTTTATTCATAAATATTCATAACACTATCTCCATGCATAAATGCCAACCAAAAGAAACCTGAACTAAAGGTATTTTTTGACTCAACACATAATATATTATTGCAGTAAAAGCTAACAAAAACAATATGCTTGTGATAGTTTGATAAGCATATTAGTCTTACTCTACCAAGCAAGAATCAGACATTTTGCAGAGTATAAAAGTACTGCCCTGAGAGATCTAGCTGCACTAGAGGAGTCTTTTTCTTCTTCTTCTTTTTTTTTTTTTTAATAGCTTTGTTTTGATTTTTATTGAAATTATTCCCGTGGGTTTAATGAACCTCCCAAAATCTCCACCATATAATTCCTAGTAGACAGCTTACTTAGGTATAGGAGCCTGAGGTTCTCATCCCACTTTTATATTTCACAATTACCAGAAAATGTAAAAGCTGTGCAACTAAAAAAAGCTGTGAGTTTAATTTCACTAACTGAAGAACTATTCATGTTACTCTATACTTAAATTAATAGCTTTTTAAGTTGCAGAAATGTTACAGCTCATAGAAGTGACCTGATTAGAAATGCCTATAACTGTCACATTTATTGTTGTAGATTGTTCTATCCTCTTTTTCCCTCCAAATCTAATAGCAGTACCAGAAACTTACTCAAAGTTTTAAAAGTTGGCAGCTATACTGTGACACTGGATTAGCCAGGTGAGATCAAAATTATGAGTTACCAGTTTGAAATGCTGAAACAATCTCTGAAGCACCTTTCAATTCAAATAATAAATGTCATAATTTTCATACTTTAAGTCAATAATACAACAGAGAATAACTTTGTTTGCCACACCAGGTTTCCGGTATCATTTGTTTTACCTTGATGAGCTTGCTTATCCAAGAAATGAAACTTAAGTAATAATCTTGTTTTATGAATAACTACTAAATATAATCATAAAAATCTAAATATTTGTTGTTTATACCTCAAAAGCTGTAAATTCCAAAATTTAAACTTTGTGCAGTCACACCTCTTCTTTGCCAACCAAGAAAGCCATTTATTAAGGGAAGTAACATCAAACACTAATAAAATAGGAATACTTCTACAGTAGATCCAAAACAAAGTTAAGACCGGTGATAGGGAAAAATTTTCTAAAAATGAGATTAAACACGTCCTACCTTCATAGTTTACTTATGCTCTTACAGTTATCCGAGTGTTTGATTATTCAAATCTAAATTTCTAATATCTGCATCCAGGCAAACGTTAGATACTGATGACAGAGAAATGCTGTCCCAACCAACTCCTAGTGAAGTCAAAAATATTTGAGACTCAGACATGTAAAAGCTCTCCAGAAATCAAATCACTCAAAATATACCAATGAATTCCAATTCCTTAACGCTTTTGAAGCCTCTATCATAACTTTCAATCACAATTGAAATGAATCACAAATACTGAGGACTATCCCATCACTGAAATAACTTACTAAAAGAACATATTTGCTGTTCCACCAGCTTTAGACAGAAATTGTGCTTATATATACCCATTCCCCCAGACTTTTTCAGGATAATTATAACAGAATCACAGACTAGTTTGGGTTGAAAGGAACCTCAAAGACCATCTAGTTCCAACCTGCCTGCCATGGGCAGGGAAACCCTCCACCAGTCAGGTTGACCAAAGCTCCATCAAACCTGGTGTTTCAATTTTAGGACATTACCCCTTGTCCTATCACTGCACTCTCTGACAACAGTCCCTCTCCATCTTCCCATAAACCCCCTTTACATACCCATAAAGGCTGCTGTATAAGGTCTCCTTGGAGCTTTCTCCTCTCCAGGCTGAACAAGCCCAGCTCTCAGCCTGTGCTACATAACCACAGAACTGTCGGGACTGGAAGGGGCCTCAAGAGGTGATCGAGTACAACCCACCTGCCCAAGAAGGTTCCCTACAGCAGGTCACACAGGTAGGGGTCAAGATGGGTCTTGAATATCTCTAGAGGGCAGCCTGTTCCAGTGCTCTGTGACCCTCACCATGAAGAAGTTCTTCCTCACATCAGTGCGGAACCTCCTGTGTTCATAGGACAAGGACTCCAGCCTTCTGGTCATCTCTGTGGCCCTCCTCTTGACACAGTCAACTCAATGTCTTTCTTGCACTGGGGACCTCAGAACTGGACACAACACTCCACCCGTCTGGGGTCTCACCAGAGCCAAAGGGCAGAATTACTTTCCTTCACCTTGGTCATGCCCTTTTTGATGCAGCCCAGGACACACTCAGCTTTCCGGAATGGTATTTGAGGTCCCTTTGAACCAAAACCACTGTACTATTCTTTGGTTAAGGTGGAAGAAAAAAAATTTCGTATATTATGATGTTTGAAGTTTAAATAGGGTAGTAAATTGTGTACTGATATGTTCAAAAGCACAGAAGTGCCATTAGTATTTTCTAAGACAACTCAACTCCAAATCTAAGAAATGATCAATTACTTTACCTGATTAAATCCTGAATGGTAACTTATTTTAAAAGCATTGCTTAACATGGCATTTTCGGTTAAAAAAAACTAAAATTTTTAAACTCACATGAGGTGTCTAATTTTAAAGAGTTACAACAAAAAAGAAATATCAAAGTTGGACTACTTTAAGGATTATCAATCATCTGAGGTTAATCAGCAGGCATCAGCCCCTACCATTTCTTAAATCACCTCCCAATAAATGATGAGGACTTCAGCCTTTATTAATCTTCCAACTAAGTGATGGAGGTTTAGCTTTCAGCTTTTTTACAAAAGTCATGTCTTACTGCAGGTTGATAATATCAGTGTTCTCATGTCAGGCATCAAATAAATCTCCACAGGAACATGTAATCTTATATTGTACAGACTACGCTATGCAAACTGCACAGTGTTTGCAAACAGCAATATTTGCATTGACCAGAATATTCATAGTGGCAGGTCACAGGATCAGTGAACGCTCATCAAAAAGTAACTCTGATATACACCCAAGGCTTCTGCAGCCAGCTGAAGAGGGTGATAAACCTTTAAAAAAATTTTCTTACTATTTAATTTCTACAGCAAGGATATTAATAGTTTCTCAGAAGAGGTAGGATTATTACGAATACTCTTGCTTTTGTAGGCAAAAACATTAACTTACCTATATCTATTTACAAACTGTTGTCCGTTACTGGTTTGACTTATGATTCCTTCTTTACGTAAACTTTCTAAAAGCTGATTCTAACATCAGATGACATTAACCATAATTAAAGGCATGCAACACGATGATTAAAAGAGGAATGGAAAATAGTTTGATTGTCCAGCTAGTTTAAAAAGCTATTATGTAATAAATATTAAAAATATATACTACTCTGAGATTGTCCACTAGTTATACGGCTTTCAAAAATTGTGTACAGATTATTTCTTTGCTTATTTTTAAAAAGAAACTGAATGCATCCACAAGTAATAAAGCCATAGTAGAAGTTCTGGTAGAACAAGGTCTTCTGCATGCTCAGAAAGCAAAGGCTGGCAAATTTAGAATAATTTACTCAATTTTCCTATTTTCTCCTAGACAATGTACCGCCACCTTATTGCACATTGTCACAGGATGGCAGAATAAAGCCACGATTGTCACAGAACTCAAAATAGTGAACAGATATTGAGAAAGGGCAAAGTAATCTTATTAATTCGAAGCATATTAAAAGAGCTGTTATACCTGATGATTCAGGCTTCATTCGCCACGTCCTATCTAATTGCAATTACAAGCTCTTTTGTCCTTTGTTGAGCACTACTGAAGTCAGTCATCAGCAAATGAACCCCAAGTTCAGTTCAGAGATGTAATTCTTATCTTTTTATGCATTTTGGATATGATTGCACTAGACTTCACCAGACAAAAAAAGATGTTTGTCAGGAAAAAGGGAAATGGTCCACTTATGAAAATTGAAAAATAAAATCAAATTGTACTCATTGTGTTTAAAAAATACAGTCCATACTTCAAATTTTATATTTGTATAGTTCATAAAAAGTAAATATTTTTAGACAGGTGACATGTAAATGAACAGTTCAATATCCTGGTGGTTTAAAAATTATTAAGCAATTATCTTTCATTATATTGTCCTTATGACTCTGAGGTTCAAATACACACCTTCATATTTAACTGCATGCTACAAAGTCGTGAGCATTCTTGTAAGTCAATATTAAGCTCTTCCTTCAGATCCTTTTGAGTTAGCCCTTACCAGGACCCTACCCCTCAAAAAGTGTTTGGGGTGGGGTGTGTGCTATTGACATGTGGTACCTTCTCAGGTGTCTGAGGATCATAATTTTTAAGTTCTGCATATTATTCCATCAGAAGTGCCTTGTTTTCTCAAGTGACTTAAAAAAAAAGCTTAATCTAAAAGAAGAAAAATGAAAATCAAAGCAGTGTCCTAACATGAAACAGAAAACATTTAAGACAAGTCTTGCATCACATCCTTATACTAACACGTCATTAAACATCCTCATTCCCATTCCTTTTCCTTCCCTAACCCAATGTGTATGATCCGAATTAGAATTACAGACTTTGGTCTTTATGCTACAGATTATATCTACTGAAGAGACAAGCTAAGACAACAAACCCATTAGAAAGCTGTTTTTAAGGACTCTCAAGATACTAACCCAGGAAAGTGCAAAGGAGATCCTTTGTCAGATATCTTGGGGAAGGGGGAGGGACGGATGGACATGGGCAACAGCAGCAATGTTAGCTCTAGAGTTGATCCTTCCCCTCAAATTCCTCTACCTAGTGTTCCTTGCAGGTTACATCTTTCACTCTGAAACATTTTTTGCCTTCATTCTCCAACAAAGTCTGCTCATCCTCTTCACTGAACTGACAGAGGGCTTTAGTTACGACAGGTTTTGTAGGGATGGCAATCCCCTCCTGGATTAAACTAGCGAATCCTTAAGGGTAAAACAAATTTTAGCATTTGCCTGGAACACTTCGAGGAGAACGCAAGTCTCTGGACTTACGCTCTGTATCAACTGGGGCATTAAAATGATGCAAGCATCTTCATTAGTTATTATTAGTTCATTACCAGTAAGATTCATGGGGTGTGCAAATTAAATTGGTGTAACTGATCCTTAGCTTCCATTTTAGGCTCAGAGTATCAGTAAGTTATTTTCTTCTAGTAAACAACATAGACAATTAATTGTCACAGAAAGTAAATTTCAAGTGGAGAGCTAAACTATAAAAAGCGTAAATTTATTAGTTACAATATGTGTTAAGTGTAATAGTGTTTACACACTGGGTTTATTTCAAGATAGCAGCAGCATGCATCAAAACTTTTATTACTACCACTTTGGATGTTTCCGTTCTTAAAATGCCTTTTACAGGCCAGGCAAGTTTTTCAAACCTGTTTGAAAACATTCTGTGCTGGAATGTCATTCCTTAAAGCTCCATCAAAAGGCTAATAAAAATTTGCATGTTTTCAACTATATCTTAGTTCACAATCTTTCTGGAAAAAACCCTGAGACACCTAACAGAAAATAATGCCTAATGATGCAAAACTGTAGTGAGACCTATTGAGCTTCCGTTTCCAAAGTGGTAGTAACCAGTAGGTATTCCTCTCTGCTTCAGACCAACAGAACACGAGGAGGACTCATGGAAGGATCATTAAGCAAACAGTATCGGTATTCTTACCTTTTATAGAGCTTAGTATGAAGAATTAAATTTCAGAGCCTTTGTTTTATGAGCTGTGCAATATTTTTTGCTATATTTTGCAATATAGCACAAAATATACAGCACTCAACACTGACTATTCAAGGAAATCATCCATGTCATACGAAAGTTGAATTACTGAAATGACGTCACACCTTCATGGTTGGTATTTCATGTAATTCTGTGGTACTTAGGACTTCATCTCAAAATGAGTTTCAGTTGAAAAGCCATTTGTTGAAAAAGGAGGTGATACAGCCTCTGGACCCAAAATAAGTTGTAACAGATAATGAAAAGGGTAAAAATGATTCGTACTTTCAAGTTTTGCACACTGTCTTGCAAATCATTGATACACAACAAATACATTGCTAAGCTCAGAGCAAGATGACAGCTTGTTGTCCAACAAGGGTCAGTGCAACCATTGGTTTTATTTATGGTTCCTTATTAGGCATTTAATAAAACATCTCAGGCACATAGCCAAGGTTTCTACATATGCATACTTGGTATTTTGTATCTAGCCAGAGGGCAGTGCTAACAAGTGATAACTTCTCTCCTGCAATTGTTATTCTGCATTTTAACAATCCCAAGGAAACATTGGTTTAATATATACCAATAAAATAGTTAACTCTGACAAAGTGGGCTATCTTTATATTTTCATTTTCCAACATTATTTTCTAACAAGGCAGACATTAGAGACAAGCTTTTTGGAACACAGACCTTGTTAGCCTCTGAAATAAATGCCAAGCTGCCCACTTCAACCATCCATCAAATTATCCAGATGATGATGAATTTGTATGTGCCACTTTGGAGAAATGCTATAATTCGTATTTGAATTTTGGGTGCAGTTTAATGACTTGCGACAGTAAAAGGGGAGAGATGTTTGATTCTCTGAGGATCTTGATTTTAATGCATACGCTGACAGTCACTGCTATGTATGAATATGTATACTTTAATCCTGTGTTTCAATCCTCCCAGTTGATAATGAATATCTCTCTTCTTTTCTCCTAAACTTTTGTTTATTAATTACAAGATCTGTAGGGATGAAACTGTTCCTGAACACGGTTTTCTGGAATTCAACAAACTGGCTTTTATCCCCTTTGGCATAAGTACAAATTAAAGTGAAGTCAGTAAGGAAGAGAAAAATCAAATGATCAAAAAAACCCAAAACCCCAAAAAAACCCTGAAGAACCTTTCCCACATATAAAATACAAGCCACAAGCAGGAAACTGAGAAGCAACAGCTGTCAATTTTAGTGTTATCTACAGAACAAGAAGGCATGTAGGCTATGTATATCACAGATGTAAGAACAAAGTAACAGAAGTGTTATGCCTGATAGTAACAGAATACCTGATAGCAACGTAAGTGAAGAAAAAATGGAGATGAAGTGAACTAATGGTTGTATTTCATGCAATCCTCCTAATGAAACACTCAGCTGTTGGGCAGAATTGTATTCATTTCAGAAGTGGAGTTGGGGAAATAAAAGGGAACAAGAGTTCACTAAAACACTTCCAGAGATGTGGGATTATGTCCTTGCTTTACTGTTCCAGGTAAATAAACTGTGCAACCCCTAATCTATACTTCCTTAACTGGTAAATTAGTTTCAAAATATCAGAAATCCCAGGAAAACAGCATCAGCAAAACAGAAATATTAATAAGCAAGATTTAGGAAATACAAAGTTCTAAGCAAAGCTGAAATCACTATCTGCAAAATAGCTTTTCCAACACTGTTGAGGTTACATAAAGTCAGGTCTGAGAGTGATTTGCCTCTACCCGTGACCCTCTGCACACTGAACTGTTGTTAAGCAATAAAAGCAGAAGAACCATCTGAAGCCCTATACCAGTATAAAAAGTATAACATTAGTGTTACTCTATCCCACATTCTCTTGATAAATTCCAGAGATTAAATGATTTTGCAGCAAAGCTATGGAAACTCGTCCATAGAAAGGAGTCAATTCATGTCAGGGTGATTTCTTCTCTGCTTCCTAAGAAAATAGAATTTTCTGCAAACTACCTCTTCCCAATATTCTGCAAGAGTTTTCAAGCCTAGCAAAGTTCACCAAGAATTACATCTACATTAAGATCCTCACTGGTTCTCCTAAGTATCAGAGGTGCAGGTACCAAGAATTATATATAAGTGTGTACCTATATCTATATCTCTATATTTTACTTTTGCTATGGTTTTGCCTTTGTTTGTTTGGGTTTTTTTTTTGGAACTACACTTTGGCAAAAGGCAGGATGATGGCTGTCGTGGTTTTGCCCCAGCTGGAGCTGAACACCAAACACACACTCTCCCTAAAATGCTGGAGACATGAAAAGACAGAAAGGCAAAACAACAGAGGAAAAACAAACCTCACGGGCTGGGATGAGGATAGTTTCCTGGGACAGTGGAGAGATAATGATGAAAGGACTTTATAATGAAATATATAAAGGTGATTATACAGGATATGATCTCTCACTGAACTGCACACCCCAGGACGTACAGCTCAGAGCTGTCCCACAGCTGGATCGCCCCCAAAGCTGCATGTCCTGAAGCCATGTCCCCCTCCCCCACCGACCACCCTTTACACTGAGCACGACATAATTGGCATGGAATTCCCTCCCTGGCTAGTTTGGGTCACTGTCTGTGTCCCCTCACAGCTTCCTGTGTGCCCCCCACCTTCTCGTTAGAAGGGCAATATGAACAACTGAGAAGTCCTTGACTGCCTGGCAACAACTAGAAACATCTGGGTGTTAAAAGTGCTGGTCTCATCCCAACTCCCAAACACAGCATTCCACTGGCTGCTAGAAAAGAAAATTAACTCTGTCCTAGCAAAAAACCAGGATGATAACACTTGATCTCCCTGCTGAACTCCCTTAAGAATGAAACAAAGGGGAGCTTGTAGCCTGTGGATCACTGCTATGGGGAAGGTGACATAGGGGAACAAGAGATTGTAAAACCCCAGGATCTTAAATTGACCTTCAAATGTACTACAGTGGTAAATACTAGAGCTGACAAAGGCTGGAAGACCCAGAATTACTATTCCTGCCACAGCTCACAGTTGGCATTACAAGTCACTAGCAAGGCCGTGCAGGAAGCAGCCCACTCATGCCTCCTTTGCAAATGGAAAGTCTATTCTAATTTAACTTAGTCTCTCAATTTCCAGACCAGGAATGAATGGTCAATCTAGGAATATTTTGAACAAATGGTTTTCAGGCAGAAAATATGGTTCAATTTTCACAACATCATTAAGATGGTATTTTTCAGTCCATACATTCACCCTATGCTCAAAGTCTGGAGAAGATTATGTATTTCATACAGATGGAAAGGCAGAAAGTACTCTGTTCCTAAAGTAAAATCAGTATATTTGTCTTTGCAGCTTGGTATGTGTAGGCATGCAGTATATGTTAATTTTTTTTACAAAAATTAGCATGAGGCCACCAAAAAAAATCCTGGTACCAGTCATTAATCACAATACAAATAGTCTTACTAAAAAATTCAAAATTATGTCTCGTTTAACATTTATGATATACATTTTGTTTAAATGTAAATACATTACACTAATAACTTGGAATAAAAGAAGCTGAAGTTAGAAACAAGACCAGCCCACGCCTATGAAATGCTCAGGTTGTCTTTTTCATCAAATTATGTATTTACCAAGATGCTTTATCATATTTAGTTAAAAAAAAATATTCAGGAGATCGATCTTTACTGGAATATATTTGTTGCCTGGAAAAAACCCAAAACATCAAAAACCCAAAATAATCAAATAAAAAACCACCACGTGGTCTTCTTTCAAATAAATTAATGAAAGGGATTAGATGAATTCCATTACAACACACTTATATTCAGTTTTTATTTAATATGATCCTGAAGCTGGAGAATAAGTTAGTTACAACAATTTCCAAATAAGGATAGGTCCCACACATTGCCTGGAGTATGTTACTGCTGTAAATAAGGATGTTGGGCTTGAAAGCTGAATGTTTATACAAGTAAGGGAAGAAGATAAGACAGCAGAGGTTCTAATCAGTAGATAGATTCCTTCACCTCTTATATTGCAAATGTATTTTTAAACTGCAATGGACTAGCAAAGTTAGGCAATTTCTGAGTTTCTGCTGTACAACATGACGGTGCAGTTCCAAGCAATACTGAATTAAAACAAAGGCAGCAAGTGACAACACAATCTGCTTTCTTGGAGAACAAGAGGTCAGTTAGATTATCTAACCACTGTATACACCTTACAACAATTACTCCTGTTTTAGAAACTAATTTTTCTTCCGCACATTCCAGCTAAATTTCTCTAATCAGCAGGATGGACCCTATTACTGGAAGATAAGAAAAGTGACAGCCTGCACTCAGAGGCAACAAAATCCTTAAACCCTGTCACAAATATTTAACAGTGTGTGAAGGATAAAGATGAGTTAACCAAATGAATTGCTAGAATATATGAATGTTTACCTCCTTGACTCTGAAATTAGGATAACAGAGGTATCTGGGGTAAAACCAAATAAAAAATTCCGCAAAAGTCCCAACAACCTTACCTTCACCACTGGGGAATTTCCAAGGGAAGTTCTCTACCGCAATAGCAAGGGATGGACTCTCCAGTGCCTGCATCCCACGATGAAAAGCATGAGCACGACTCAAGTACTGTGACTGCTGCCTTGTTACAGGCGAGGGAGCTTGAGGTAACAGCCAGACATACAAGCAACTTGGGAGTGAGAGAAAAGGAAAGGCAGACGACATCATAGGTGGAAGATGCGTGAAGGCCTTTCTATTATTTAAGGCTATTGGTCTGACACAGTTGTTCCTCAATGACCATGTAATTACAGGTTTTAAAGACATACTAAAAGGTCATTTAAGTCTGTTCTCTTAAGGGATCGTTCTATTTACATAATTTCTGAGATCAGCTTCTCAATTTGCCCTCCCGTGTTAGAAGTTACATCCAAGTAATTTACTGTTTTGCTGCAAAAGCATTTTGAAGAGTTTTAAAATAACCTAACCTTAAACCTCCTTATTATTTCATTACTTCATTACCATTTATCCTGTTGTGGACACGGGAAATGATTATTCCAGTGCTTTTGTAATACTGTTTTACATATGTAAGATTATTCTTAAGCAGGATAACATGAATAAAATAATATTTTTCTTTTAAACCATGTTTAGTAGGTGTGTAATCATTTGTATTACCCTCTCTTGAGCTTTCTCCAATTGTGCAGTGCAATGCTCAGAACTGGAAAGAGGCCAAGATCTTGTTAGCGCTCAGTAGAAAATGATTAATTAAAAGGTTTTACAGACTGTAGGCCCTCTTATATCAGAATACAGGATTTATTTTTTTCCCAGAATAGCAGAATTTCCATAGGTTACAGCTCAGCTACAGATCCACTACTGAGTTTTTTTAAACAGCTGCCACCTGAATATTTGTTTGACATCCCACTCAGCCAATTTTTAAAATTCCTGCTTCAATGTATTTGAAAATTTCCCACCCTACTTTAAGTAACTTCATTTTCAACGTTTCAGTTCTCAAATGCACTCTCAGACCAGTGACATTACATTTCACTCTGCATTCCATCACCCCACTCACTAGTAAAGAACTTAAGAATTTAAAACATCAGAGAATTAAGTTTATGGTGGGTTGGATCTAGGTAAGGGCCAGGTGCTCAAAGCTGCTCTATCACTCCCTCTCCTCAAATGGACAAGGGGGAGGCTATATAACAAACAGAAGGCCCCTGGGCTGATATAAGGACAAGATGAAATCAATCAGCAATTGATCACGGACAAAACAGACTCAACTAGGAAAAAAGATAATCTATTGCCCAATCAAATCATGAGTAATGACAAATAAAACCAAATCTTAAACCAAACCCAAATAATTTCTCCCTATCCTCCTCTTCTCCCACCCAACTTCACTTCCAATTTTTTATACCTCCGCCCCACCATCAGCACAAGGGGACAGGAAATGAGGCTTGTGGTTATAGTTCATCACACACTGGTTCTGCCACTCCTTCCTTCTCAGGGGGAGTATTCCTCACTGTTCCCCTGCTACAGCATGGGGTCCCTTTCATGGGAAACAGAACTCCATGCAGCATTGGCTTTCATGAGGTCACAGCCTCCTTCAGGTGTGTCCATCTGCTCTAACATACTGCCCTCTACAGGCTGCAGGTGGAATGTCTACTCCCCATCATCTTCCATGGGCTGCAGGAATACAGCCTGCTCCACCATGCTCTTCTCCATGGGCTGCTGCATCTGGAGAACATCATTCCCCACCCTTCCTCACTGACCTTGGTGTCTGCAAAGTTTCTTACATCTCACACCCTTCGCTGGCTGCAAAAAGCTGCCACCTGGTGGGGGGTGGGTGGGCACGGTTCCCCTTCTTAAGTATGTTATCCCAGAGGCACTACCACTGTTGCTGATTGTCTCAGCCTTGGCCAGTCTGAGGGTCCATCTTGGAGCCAGCTGATATTGTCTCTGTCAAACCCTGGGGATGCGTCTAGCAGGTTCTCATAGAAACCAACCCCGCAGCCTGCCCTGCTACCAAAATATTGCCATGCAAATGCAAAACAAAGTTGCATAAGTGGTCACACCTTAATCTTTAAACACACTGATAAATTTTGGTATTTGGGGTTTTTGCTTTGTTTTTTTTTTTTTTTTTTTGAGAGAGAGTGCTTATGATCTCACTATATCATATTCCTCAGTGGCTGCAGTCTCAGAAACAGGGCAAATATCCAGTTTTCATTGTGACACTTCACATTTAGGCAAATTAACAATATTTTAATAAAGAAAATAGAGTGACATTAACAGCTTAGAAAACAAGCCTACTAGTCAACACAATAAATTATATCTCTTGTGTTACATACATCCATCTCTGCTGAAATGAATAAGAGTTAGCACGCCTTTTCTAGAATCTAAGCTAATTTGGGTAGTCTTGCAACTTCCGTGTTGTCATAGCACACGTGCAGGTTGTTGTCACCTCACTACAGCTCAGCTGTGTGCCTGAGCTCACCTCAAGAATGATGCATAAGCAGTAACAGTGAAACACACAAGGAAGTATTTCTCCTCTAAGCCCAGAGTTGGGTTGTTGGGGGGGGGTGTTTCACCCTTATAAATTTATCTTAGACAAGATTACAAGACATAGGAATAAGTGATTTATCAGGCATAACTGCTCCAGGAGCCAACATAAAGACCTGGACACAATAATTAATCAGACACCACTTTGAGACCTGAACTAAAAAATATCTTGGGATTGTTTAGGAGTGTGTTGAATGAGCGTCAACCGAGTGTCATGACAATAATGAACTAGTGTCACTACTGCTGTCAGCATTCAGTTGTTCCATATAAGCCATTCTGCTGGACAGGTCAGTTAACTACTTGCATCTCTCTGAGCTCATCTGACTAAACTCCCTGAATCTCTTCTCGCTCATTTCTCATGTGGCACATGAGACAGACTCAGATGATTACTGCTGATACACTGACTGGACAAGTATTAGATGTTAATATTTTGAGCACAGTGCAAATTCAAGATGCTGTCAAAAGACAGGAGTAAATACCACCACATTTTTCATGGTAACGTTGCAGGAGATGACCATCTGCCTCACCCAACCTTTCTATTCTCCATGAAACAGTTTCTGCTGTGATGGGGCATTTTGTTGTTTTGTTTGGTTTTGTTGTTGTGTGATTAATGTTGGTTTTTCAAACACAAATTACTTTCTCCCATTACCCAAAGAATTGTTTCTCTTCTCCCTTTCAAAGCCCATTATGGTTAGCTTCCACTGTGGTCTTGGACTTTGTAACTACTTTGCTCACTTCTTACTATACTTAAAATGTACAGTAAACAGATTCTCTTCAAGCTTAATATGTAGCCAAACTAAAGGGCTACGCATCCGATAAATCAGTGACCATCACACAAGATTTTTTTCTTCTTTTATCTTTTTCCTTCTTTCACTACACTAGCCTTTAGAAATAACAACTCTATCCTAGCTGAATCCAGGCCACTGCTATACTACATTATTCTTTCTCTTCTTCTTTCATATTCAGATGAACAGGACTATATTTCCCCTCTCTTCACTGAGCAGAACACAACAACTTCAGAAACTAATTAAACCTAGCAGCTGGAAAGTTGGTGATTTCAAAAGTTAAGAAATTCCTCCCACAAAACATGAAGACAAATTGTTTTCCTTTCATCCTTTTCCTTCTCCAACACTACCGATTAAGTAGTTATTTCTTTGATTAAACTATATGAAGCAGTGACCTGGTTCTTATCTCCTTAAGATCCGGCATTTAATGTTTGCACACTCAAACAGCTTTTTTCACTATAACGTCTAAATACTTCATAAATTTACCTTCGTCTCAGGACACAGATTTGCTGAACTAAGAACATAATTAGGCAAGAATAGAAATTCTCACATTTAATAAACTAGAAACTTTGCAAATCAGGGATCTTAAAGTGATTCAAACAAACACTGGAAGGGAGGTTTTGGTCACTACCTACACAAAATGAAGGTCTAGAACTCATTTTCACAAGACTATTACAATTAAAATACTCAAAGTAAAACTACAAGGCATTACGTAACACTGGTACAAGGAAGAACAGTCCACTGTCAAATATTTAAATTTCACCATGTTTTCTGGTGATGAGGGCACTGTTCATGCACTACATAATCATGTCACAAAAAACCCACTGCAGGAAGAGAATAATATGGTTGTGATAGTATAAAAGCGTATTCTGTGGTAAATATTTTCTCACAAGGTTTCTACGATGAAACCTATCGTTTTACTGAACATTAATAGGTCTCATTAAAAATGTGGCATCACATAGCTAGCTTTTAATTAAATGACTCCTGATTTTTTTTTGCTGTTTGATACCAACAACAACTTATTTTCAGGTGCTGTATCTCAAATTTTAGCACCTTAAAGTTGTGGTGTCAAAGTGAGGCGAGAGCTGTTTTGGAGCATGTTCCTTTCCCTCAGTGACTGAGCAGCAGGTACAAAAGGCATGATAAGAGCATATTAACATTTCCAAAAGTCAAAATATACTAAATAGCCTATTTTTTCCCCAGACACTGCTTGTGTCCAGAATGAATGAGTGTGGCTGTGGCACTGCTTACAATTTAACAACATATATATAGTTACCTGATACAGAAAAATCTGAAGGGACTGCCTTCTCAAACCTAAGATGTCTGAAGATCTCTCTAGAGTGTGAGACCTAGAAAACAAGGAGACAGTTGTGTAAACCATGGACTCCTAAAGGAGAGGGGTGCAATGAGATCCCAAGGACAGACTGGACAAGCTGCATAAAGTCAAAGAACTCATGACAAGCAGTAATCCAAGGAAAGAAGTTTAGGAAAATGCTGGCCCGTGCAATTGATCATCAGTAGATTATTCCTAAGTGCATGCTGTAATTTAGCCACCGCCATTGCATTCTTCTTCCTGTGAATAAAACAACTTCCCAGAAGTTGTGTGGTAAGGCCAGAAGTAAGGCAGACAAATTTAGCGTTAAGTTCAACCATGCTGCAAATGGGAGTATGGGAGGGATGTATGTAATGAACAAGCAACTTTGTCACGTTTCAGGGAGAGGGACATCATACCAGGACAAATAGACAGCACTGAGTCATTTTAGTCCTTTACCCTATTTGGTATTTTACTCCCTTCAGTTTCCCCTCTTCCCTTTTTGTTGGGTAAATTCACATCCACATCCACTTTACAGTGGTAAAAACTGCTCCATAAAAATCAATCATCAATAGTTTCCCAGCACTCACAAATTCAATATATTTTCAACAATTATATAAAGTTACTATTATTTCCTCTAGTTAGTTAACTATTTCAGGACATTTTAAAGTTAATGCAGGGAGACAGATAAGGGTAATCTTCCTTCATGATTTTAAATCAAGAGTATGATCGCTTTTGTATCTCAGAGCCCTCAGTGCTCCCCTCAAGTGCCAGCTAGCATATTTTATTTTCCTACTAATTTGTTCAATTTGTCTAAATCTATTTGGATCACCTCATCAGACTGATACCACTATGTGCTTTGACACTGTCTTTTTGTCTTTTATCATTTTTACTGGATAAGAATGAGAAAGACATGCAAGGCTTATCAGAGATAAAATTAGGATATTTCAGCAAAATAACAGAAGAGATCCAAGTCATCTTCAACAGAGCTGAGGATATCAGAAGCTGGCCTGATGGCCAACAAATCATTATGGTTTTAGTTAAACATTCTTCATAATCTGAATATGCAAAAACACAAACTAGAAATTTAAATATTCTTGGGAAATAAACCTTAGGGAGCTTTATTCTCTTGGTGCCTCGGAACTAATTTTCGGATGGGTTAATTGTACAGGACCTTCAACTACCTTTCCATTGTAAAGCACCAAAAATGTATTGAAGTAAGATTCACTTCACCTGAAGTTGTTTATAACTTTCCAGTATTTCAGTTAAAGACCATATCACAGAATCACAGAATCACAGAACTGTAGGGGTTGGAAGGGACCTCCAGAGATCACAGAGTCCAACCCCCCTGCCAAAGCAGGTTCCTTAGAGCAGGTCGCACAGGTAGGCATTGAGATGGGTCTTGAATCCTGGGCAGCCTGTTCCAGTGCTCTGTCACCCTCACCGTGAAGAAGTTCTTCCTCACATCAGTGCGGAACCTCCTGTGGTCCAACCTTTGACCATTGCCCCTTGTCCTGTCCCCACAGGCCACTGCTAAGAGGTTGGCCATCTCCCTTTCTCTCCAAGTCTTCAGATATTTATAAAGGTTGATGAGATCCCCTCTCAGTTTTCTCTTCTCAAGGCTGAACAGCCCCCCCTCACTCAGCTTTTCCTCATAGGGGAGATGCTCCAGGCCCTTTGTGGCCTCTGCTGGACTCTCTCCAGTAGATCCCTGTCTGTTTTGTACTGGGGAGCCCAGAACTGGACATAGGACTCCAGGTGACACCTGGCCAGGGCAGAGTAGAGGGGGAGGAATATTAAACACTAAAATTGATATTAATTACACAATTACCAAAATCTATTAATCATAGAAAACAGGAGACAGAAAGCCAAAGAGATTGAGGGAAAAAAAACACCATATTTCTTTAGTTGCTGCTGTTCTTCCTGCTTTGAAATACAGCGTAATTACACCCAAGCCTTTGAATGTCACATGTGCAAAATGTTCAGTACTGCTACTTATGACATGGAATGGCATCACATTCTTGTTCTACATTGAAATATACCTTTCTGATTACTTAAACTGCAGGATTTTAGAAGACAACATTTACTGGATGCAATGGAGCATACTCTTGTATGACCAGATTTCATGCTAATTCTGTCCTAAGGAAGGTTTCCACTCTAGTCTTAATGTTTAAGATAGCTCCCTGACAGACATTACAGGAGAGCCCAGTCTGGCTAAGGACATCATTCTCTACTAGGTAATAATTTCTGTAGTGTTGAGCCAATTCAATTCCTGCTGGCTTTGCAGCTTAACGTGTCAAACCATTTGTACGCAGATGTTTCCCATTCCACAATGGCAATATGTATAGAAGTTGGACTGACCTATGTGAAAAATCCTATAACCCACAGATTGCAACTCATTTAGATTTTTTCTTTTTATTTAAAACAAAAAGTAAAAAGCTGCTTGTGCTGCGGACTGTCTACTTTATCCACATCAAAGGAGACAGCAACCAGCTGTTCTAGCAAGGTGTACTGCTTGAAAAAGCCAATTCCTGGCTTTGCAGCCCCCTCCTCCTGCTGTTGAGTTGGCAATTAAATGTATGGGCTGGTTACTGTAATAAGAATTAGCGAAGGTTTATCAAAGGCAGGCTTACTGCATTCTCTCCAGCCACGTCAGCAGCAGTTTGCTTTTACTCCATATCCCCTCTCCATCCCCCAAGTTACAGGCATTCAGTAATAACACTAGGAATTTTACTCCCACTGGTTTGTGTAGAATGAGAACTAATTATTTTGAATAATGTAATTTGCTCTCCTAATGTTACAAAAAGATGTTACAAGTAAAGAAAAGAACATGACTTTTCTGCTGCAAGGAGAAATTAATGAACTAGATGTGTCTATGACAGGAGACCTCTTAAAAAATAACACAGAAAACCAGAATGACTTTGACTTGTTCCTGTACATTTTCAGAGTACTGTGAATTCCTTCCACTCTTCCATTCCTTAAGAATGCACATGCTCCTTCAACTGCAGAATGAATTTCTTTTCTGTCAGGTTTTGGGGTGGCAGCACATGTCATGTTTGTAGCATGGCTTGTAACACAGCTCGTAGTACTTGCACACAACATGCAGTCAGTAACATGGTGGAAAAGCCAAGATATCGCTTCCTTTTGCCTTTACCCCTTAGTGTGGTTGTTCCGGCCTCCATACTAAAGGACAATTTCCTCTAAGACCATTTCTTACTACAGAGGGTAAAAACTGACAAATTTAGCACACAAGAAAAATGTAAATATTAGAGCTTCAAGATGAGACAGGTTTTTTCCTCTTGCAAGAGCCTTTGTAAATGGAATCTGGGGAAGAGTACAAGATCTCTGCTCTTAACAGAGCCAGAAACTTTTGCAGGTGTGGTAGGACAATATACAGCAAACTAACCACATAAAGGTCTTAGATTGGGATCCTTTATGAAAGTGCTTCTGTACTGGGTTGACCTTGGTTGGAGACCAGATGCCCACCAAAGCCTCTCTCTCACTCTCCTCCTCATCTGGACTCCACTCCTCATCTCTCTCTCTCCCTCTTACATCTTCCCACTCCTTTCTCTGGTGACAAAAAACAACTGCTTGCGGGTTTGGGTTTTTACCTTCTTAAATGTGTTATCACAGAGGAGCTACCACAGTTACCAATGAGCTTGGCCTTGGTCAGCAGCAGGTCCACCCTTGAACTGGCTGGCATTGTCTCTGTCAGACCTAGGGGAAGCTTTTGGCAGCTTCTCTCGGAAGCAATCCCTGCAGCTTCCCCACTACCAAAACCTCGCCAAGAACCCAAATCAGTCTGAAACTCCCCATCCCTTCCCCACCCACCGCTATGTCCAATGTGGAAGATGTCCAGAACAAAAGCCTGAGGGGGAGTTCATCCATTTGAACAGGGTGGATGTGCACAGGCTACTGGGTGTTTTCTTATTCCTTAACATAGCCCCAAATTGTAAACAATTAAGTAGGCACCTGGAAATTCCTGTTATTGAAGTAACACCCTAACCATGTTTCCTTACTCAAAAAGGATGTGAAAGATTTCTCTTACTTCCAATAATTAATAAATTTTTCTATAGAATTTATCTGACCTATTTCACACACATTAAGTAGGGCGTCTCTAGGAAAAACCTAAAAATATCACACCTTCTTGTACTTGCAAGTAAGTCTGAGTTGCCCTTAAGACAGCCATTACAAATCAAAGAGAGTCTGACTTATCAAATATCATGTTTTCATCAAGTCAGACTCACACAAAAAGAGTGCATATTATAATTCAAGATGTCATTTTCCATTCCTCTGACACAGGACTATTTTATTTGAGCATCATTTCTCTTGTTGGGCTTTCAGTCTATTTATGCCCATCTACTGCCTGCTGGAATAAGAAATAGTGATACCTGAAAAACCTGTATGCTGATAAGACACTAGTGAATAGAGTCTTAAAGACAATTTTAATTTAACTGACCTCCACCATTAAAATTATGATTTTATAGTTTATACATAATACACCCCCTGAATAGGGGGAAAAAAGGAAACAGGCCATTATGATGGATAACTGCATAAAATGTCAGAACATCAGGAAGGACTAGCAAGATAATATATTAATAAAGTTAACAGATTTCCAACCAAGACATAAAGAGAATTATTCAAGTGATCCTAAGATCAGTGATGCTGAATGCCACAATTCCTTAAATCATTATGTTATACTCTGATAAAATAAAGGCCTCACATGAAGTGTTGAATATCTTACTGACAAGTCTGACTAGGAAACTGTCAACACATTTTAAACAGGATATATGGTAATAAATTGTGATACTACTTGCTGATGTGTAACATTTTCCATTTGAGCACTCCATGCATTTTAAAGCTCCAATACAAAAATGCTGCAAAATACCATTTCCTTTGTCATCTTCTTCCTGCTTCCAGAATTTGAAGCATCCTAATGACAGCCAAATTCTGCTGAATAAAACCCCACCACATTTAAGATAAGTAAGCATTAATCCCTTGTAGTTGCATATTAGCTATTCCAAATGCAGAAATCCTGAAGTTATTTCTTTGGGCTGCTTCTGTACCTCTCCACAGGATGTTAATGCATTACCTCAGAAGAATTCTGGTGCTAGGTTAAAAAGTTATTGGTCCAGACCCTTGCTGTATCTCCAAGTGCTCTGTCCATCCTGTCCCTGACATAGCTTTCCTCCAGTTGCAAGCTGTGAATCCTGGGTGTCAAACAGACCTACTGATTATCTAAGAACACCCTCCCTTCCCTCACATTTCTGTCAGTCTCTGGGGAGACCAGCTGTGGTTCAGTGATTTCTATGTGTTCAGAATGCAGAAGGTGAGTATCCTATGGTCAGGGTACCCAGGGTTTGTTTAAAAAGATTTTGACAGTGACCAGAGAAATGCTGATACATGTCAAGTGCATACGTAAATCTAGTATAGAGAGCTACTGCAGATACACAGATTGATCTGTACACACAAAATAACTTTAAGTACCTGGGGGTCTGTTTGTTTCTCTTTGCTTTGTAAGAGCAGCTCTGCAGCAGTTGGTTTCTGGCATTCCACGTTTTTCAAAGCAATGTCAAAAGCAGTGCAGTGTCACAAACCAATTAGGATTTCTATTAGAAACAGAAGACCCACTTTTCCCCTCAAGCTCACGTTTGATCTCATTTTTCCATACTACTTGTTTGTGAAAAAGGGGTTCATGACACTTCCCCCTTGTACAGTTGGGTTTGGTCACGAGAAAGAAACTCAAGCTTTGTGGTGTAACTCAGCTAGCTTTTAGCCAGATCAAGGTGCACTGGTGCTGATACCAGAGATGTCATCGACTGCCGCTTGTAACAGCATATAGAAATAATTCATAAATGCGTACCCACATCTTTCCTTTCTTCCCTGCTTCTCTTAAACAGCTCTCCCCCCCAAGTGGCTTTGTATTGCTGCAGAAATCCTTTGTTCAGAAGCAGTATCAGAGGCTGAGGGCTTCACTGCAACGTAAATCTACTCGCCATCAAAATATTTGTTTCTCGTGGTTGATCCACTGAAGACCTAACAGTAGGACACGCATTTATCAGCCCACACTGCTTTTAGACCATTCTTGTGTATACATTCTGCACAGAAGTTTTCAGTCTCTAAGGTATATCAAATACTAAGGAATAATTCAATGGAACTATCTCGCATCATCCCCTTGAAAAAAAGAAAACTGAATGCATGTCTGTATAATAAGCAGAGAAAGGATGACAAGCTTCTGCAGTAGGAACTAGTGAAGACAGCCAAGTCCCACAGTGAGGATAGTATTTTCCATTTTTGCTACTGTTGTATTGCTATTTGTATCAATTACACCAGTTCTCTTTCTCTATAATCTCACAGTACAGAGAAGTTTCTACTAGAGCTTTTCCTAGACTATATATTCTTGATATATTTCTTTTGCCATAATTGTGCCATTTATGTTCTCAAGAAACAACAAAGAGCATTTAAAGACTGAACATGAATAAATGATATATGAAAAACTCAATTTGTACAAAAGTGGGGGGACATTTTTGATCACTGGTTTAGAGGATATAAGTCATAAAATTTATGTAGCTGAAAGCCCAAAATCCTGATTTCAGTTCCTGTTCCTAATGAAGATACTCAAAACAAGCCTGCACAGAAGAGGAGAGACTAAAGAATTAGTAGATGACATCTGCAATACCATCTCCATCAGTTAATCCTGAGACCAGACCTACTTTTATTCAACTCTCAGCTTAGCACCCTACCATCTGAAGCAGTCTCATCCAGCAGCCAAGACAGGAAAGCAAAACATTAACAAGAAACTAAACAGAAGTTAAAAGAAGGGGAATGCATTTTTTTATAAAATTATTAGTTAACTAGCAACAGAAGAGATGTGCTGAACTGGTCAAGTTTGTATCGATTAATTATGCTTTCTACAGTCTAAGGTACATTAATTACCTTTTTTTTCCTTTTTAAAGCAAAGTTTGTGTGTATGGTCTTCAGTGCCAATTTTTAAGTTAGCTGAGAAGTTTAAATTTAGTATTATTAACAAAACAAATTGTAAGTGCTTGTAAAAGCCATATCTTATATTACTTTGCAAAAAGGTGTCCCCTTCCAAATGTGTAAGGTACATATTGCTAATTCTAAAGAACAACAGCATCTTAGTACAGATGAGAGAGTTAGTCTGAATGAAAGAAACACACTTTACTAAACAAGTCTATCTAAGCATTAAAAACCCAGATCCCAAGGCATCTTCAAGTACTGACTACTCCCATAATGCTGAGTCCTTCAGAGTAAAATAGCCTTTGTAAGTAACATATGTCAACCAACCTGCAGACTAATGGTAAGTGTCACCCCTTTTTGGAGCAATTTGGAGCAGTATTACACCCTTTGTGCAGTAATACAGCTGAGAGCTCTTGGAAATAATCTACTGAAAGTAGAACAAAACCCCAGCTGTTCATCGGTTTACAGTGCTTTTTTTAATGCTCCATTTAAAAGATATTTACACCTCTAACGTTAGTCTTCCAATTGAAGCAGCACAGTGTATTAAGGTTAAACACCAAGGTTAAAGTATCATTCCTCTCTCACCACGGAAAGGTAGACACAATAAAATTTCTTCATCCCAAAACAGACATGACAAGAACTAATTATGTTTTTAGGGATCTGCCTCCATCCTCTAACCCTGGTGTGCTGGTTTAGAGGTAAACCGGCAGGAGAAATGGACCCACCACAAGAGATGATTATAAGTCAGAGTTACAATTTAATGAAAGGTATTACCATACAAACACTGACACAAAGAGAACAACCTGCTTTCAACTCACCAAGACCCAGCAGTAAACCCAGTGTCCCAGGGCACAAGCCCAAAGGGGTTTGTTAGCCCCGGTGCCGAGATCCACGTGGCTCTCCCAAGTCCAAAGCAAAAAGAAGAGTCCGTTGCTGCAGGTGACGGCTGTGTCCCCGCCAGAAGCGATGCTTGTAGTCCGGTCAAGAGCGATGGCTTCCTCCTGATGAGGTCCCGCTGCTCCTCCCGATCTAACGAAGAGAGAGTCTAAAGCCCTTCTGCCCCTGTTTGTATATCCTCAGGGAGCACCCAGTCCCTCCCCCAGGGCAGGGACCCACACAATGGGTAATTAACGGTGAGTCATGGGGTATGGTTGGACCATTGAGGGCCCATTAGCACCCACGCCCCCTCAGGCTGAGTGTGAAGGGGCTAACGACTTCCTGGACAACTGTTGCAAATGGTCCATTATTCTTGAGGAATGAATAGAGGGTGTAGAATACACAGCCTTGATCCCACACAGTGATAACCTCTTGCTGAACTATGACACCTGGCTAGAAGTCATAGCTTAATGTGTGATGTCTCCCTTCAGCAGACATATTTTGCTCCACAGTTTCAGGTGAATATTAAGACAGCAGAGCTTCAAGTAAAAGTCCTGTAAGGTGAGAGAAATACCAAATAGAAGAGGACCCATAGGAAAATACTATACACTTATTGCATTTCAGCAGCACTGAACTACAGGTATTTTTGTATTGTTTGATATGAATTGCAGGAAAAAAGAAATCAAGTTCTGAGCCCCTCTTATCTGACAGGAAGCATATCAAAGTAAGTACTTATGAAGGAGGAAAGGGGTAAAACCAGGCTCCCTAGAGATAAGCCTGGGGGTGGTACACCAATGTTTGAGGGATGGCGTGCTCCTGAGATCCTTCAATCTTCCTTCTGAGAGGAGACAGAGGTTGGAGGAGGAACTGGAAGTCATTGGAAAGTAAACCTCAGAAAAGGCACATAAATAAAAGGTCACACATTCAAAAAGCCCAAGGTGTGCTTTTTTTTTTGTCTGTTACGGATTTGAGTTTGTGGTTTGGTTTTTTTTCCTCATCTTTAGCAGAAAATATCATAGAAACACAGAATCACAGACTGGTCTGGGTTGGAAGGGACTTCAAGGATCACTTAGTTCCAATTCCCCTGACACAGCCTGGGACACCAAGCTCCAGGCCTGGATCTAGACAAGGTTGCCCAGGGCCCCATCCAACTTGTCCTTGAACACCTCCAGGCTTGGGGCATCCATCACCTCTCTGGGCAGCCTGTTCCAGCACCTCACCACTCTTTCCGAGAAGAGCTTCCCCCTGACATCCAACCTAAAGCTTCCCTCCTCTGGCTTCAATCCATTCCCCCTTCTCCTAACACTATCTACCCTTGTGAAAATCCGATTCCCCTCCTATCTATATGCTCCCTTTAAGTACTGGAAGGCTTCAGTGAGGTCCCCCCGCAGCCTTCTCTTCTCCAGGCTGAACAAGCCCAGCTCCCTCAGCCTGACCTCACAGGGGAGGTGCTCCAGCCCCCTGATCATCTTCATGGTCTCCTCTGAGCCATCTCCAACAGCTCCATGTCTCTCTTGAGTTGGGGGCCCAGATCTGGACACAGTACTACAGATGGGGCCTCACGAGGGCAGAGTAGAGAGGGTCAATCACCTCCCTGTCCCTGCTGGCCACACTCTTCTGATGGAGCCCAGGATACCATTGGCCTTCCAAGCTGCAAGAGCACACTGCTGGCTCATGTTCAGTTTCTCATCCACCAAGACTTCCAGGTTCTTTCCTCTTCAGCAGGGCTGCTCTCAAGGAGCTGTTGTCCCAGCCTGTGTATATGTCTGGGGTTCCTCCAGCCCACGTGCAAGACCTTACACTTTGTAGTGTTAAGAGTGTTACCCTCGGTGAAAGTCAAGAATAGCTGTGTGCTTCATTTGACTACTTAAGATTTCACTACCTTTCCCAGTCTGGACACTCCATTGCTTTCTTTGAAGTTCCATTACTATCTCCTTGTACCCTTATTGCTTCTAGAAGGCCACTACTGCACTAAGGAAACACTTCAAAGAAAAAGTTGCTGTTACCTAAAGGAAATGAAAACTGATGAATTTTACAACTGTCCTAAGATCTCATATTCGACAAAAAAAAAAAAAAAAATAGTGCCAGAATTGGAAAATAACAGAAGTTCACAAAAAAACTACACTGACTCTAGAGTTGCAGAACTTAAGGCATATTTTGATCTAAGTTCCATTTAAATAAATCTTTCAGATTGGACCCTTTCAGCATTCACATTTTGAAGTTTTCTTTCAGAGAAAGATGCACCATTTCACCCACAGCTGTGCATCACTTCTTAGGCTAGGGCAAGAAACTGGATCTTTAATAAGTACAATAATCTCTCAGCTTTTGAAGTCAGATGTTGTACTTAGTACATTAAAAATACTATTTTTCCCAAAGCTTTTTTGCCCTTTGTTATCATATACTTGAGGAGCTGTGCAAACTTCCTACTGGCTTGATGGTATTAGCTCCTACTGGAGTATGCCAACCAGGTACAACTGTTGCACACTAATCTATGCGTACAGTACCCTAATAAGTATTACACGACAGTAGGTTATTTAAAGGACTATCTAATTTCATTGTGCACTTACTAGTACAAACTCAAGGCTACAAAACAAGACAAAGGACTAGAGAGGAGAAAGATGCATCTCATACCAGTAGCAATCCCTTGCCTTACAAACGTGCCATAGCAATACCAACAGGGGCTGCAAGACCAAACAATCTGGGAATACAATGTGAGAACAAATGAAAGACAGATACTGCCACAGAGACCTTGGAAAACACTAACTCAACCTGATGTTCCAGGAAAAGCTGCAGTGCTGCCTTAGCAAACAGCCTCAGCCTTAGGAATACCAAGGGACAGGCTATGACTAACTTTTTTATATGAAGGGATTTCCCCTCACATACAACCCCTGCCCCCTAATAAAGTTCTTTATTGTAGCTACTGCTGTGTAAGGAAAGTCAGCCTTCTGCATTAAACATAGCTGGAAAGCTTTGTCAATACCGAGAAAGTACAAGTTTCCACAGGACAGCACATATACATCTTTCCAGAAGTAAAATCACAGGCTTCTAATGCATCTTGATATCCATGTGGACTATCCGGAGGAAAGAAACAGAGCACTTTCCTGCTATTTTTGATGTGTCAATATGACTGCCTTGAAAGTGATGTTTTTCCTCCAATACAGCAACAGCCACTTTAAACAGATAAAAAGAAATCTCAGGAAAAAACTCTAACATAGTACTTTAAAAAGAAAAAATATTTTGACCTGTATCAAATTAAAGCAATGATGAAGGCAGCCACAGCTGTAGATGAAATTGCTAAAGCTACATTTTCTGAAAGGCTCAGTATTACTATCAAGGCATGTTTTCAGAACTGTTCAGCACAACAAAAAAGTAATCTGGAATTGGCAGGCTGCTAATTAGGCTGCAAAGTAGCTTAGCCAGGAGTATCACAACACTTTTCCAAGCCATAAGCAAACAGGAACTGAAACACTGAAGGAGCAACTCTGTAAGCAATTTTATTTTTTTTTAAAGGTAGATCAGATTTCTTGGTGAAATAAATTCTTTCTGCATTTCTAGCATTGATGTTGACAAAAAAAAAAAAGTTTTCTTAAAGCTTTTTCAACAAGTCTAAGGTTATCCACAGTACTGTGTTTAAACCTAACTCTAAAATACTGAAGACACTGCCCTGGAAACTCACACAATAAGTTCAGTGAATTCCACCTACATTTTACTGCTTAGGCCAGAATACAGAGCATCTCCACTAAGCAGTTATGACTGTAGTAAGAGTTCAAGCTTAGCTACATAATGCTAAGGCCTAATATACATTTCTCCAGGCTTCAGAAACTGAAATGTGGCAAACTAAAAAATCAGTGCCTTCCCTTTACTTTGCAGGTCTCTACGTGTAAGCCAGTCTTTCCAAGAGTTGCTCACACTCAGTATGGATCAAGCAGATAGAAAAAAATACCAACACGCTGTGTAGTCAAATTGACACTTTTAGAATGTGAACCATGTGTTTACCTAGCAAGGGGAACGCAATCCTGATAATCCAGGCTGTGCTCCACATTTAACAGTAAAAATTTTGGAATTGCTGAAGATATCATAAAAGCTGCATTCCAAAAAATTCTGTTCCGAAAGCTGTTCAGTCTAGCTGTCCTTATGGCAGAGTACTCATGTTTGCTTTCAACTGAGTTTTCAGTCAAATGTTTTGTAGGTGTTTGGTCTCCAAACTTACTGTTATTCTTGTATATAACCAAGAACACTGTTAACTCAACCAGCAAAATCACAGCTCTATCTTCTCTGTTGAGGATATCAACCACTTAATCGTGAAGAGATGTAGTAACAGCTAACATAATGACTAGTGGCTTAACCTAGAAAACAGTAAGCTGACCAAGAATATAGACTTGCAAAGCTCCTGTAAGTACTAAATAAATATGTAAAAGCTGATTAACAAGCAGAAAGAGAAATTTCAGACACCTTAATCTAATGAGCACGCTAAGGAGTTTGTTTGAAGATCACAGCGAACAATACATACAAAATATTTTCCATCATGACTCCTTGAAACACCAGTTAAAAAAAAAGCAGTGTTAAATAACAACTGTGTCCTGCCATTCTATAAAGAACTTTCTAGGCATGGTTCTGTAGGAAAGAAGTACTCTTCCTACTTAGAAACCACATAAGTACAAATCATCTGGAAGATCACAAGCCTCTTCTCCATGTAGGAGCATATCAGTTGTAAACTGTCACTTGCAAACAACGTACAATATGTGTACTTTGAAATAAGAGAAAAGTTACACCACTGGTGACTGACAGTGCAAGGATTCTTCCTGCCTCAGAATTTCCCCTGTTCCCTGTCTTGCCCTCAAAACAGCTACAAACACATCTTTATGCCTCTTCTGCTTTCAGGGAAAAAAGCACAAAGCATAAACATCTTGAAGTGCAGGAAGCGAGTGAACAATAACACTTCTTCCTTTACAAAAATAATGGAAAATAAACTACTACTACAGATAATACAAATCAAAGGCAGAAATAAGATGTTTCCACAAGGATACTACAAATGCGTATAAACTAAGTGCACAGTGAGGAAACATACACTGAAAGTGTAACATACATTACATACTTGGAAGTAATAGCATCTTTCTGTTTTCCTCTACATTCACAAGGCAAACATGAGTGCACTAGTGTCAGATATAATTAAGGTTTTTTGATGTTACCTGGGTATAACTGGGTTTCCAGGCAACAGCTATGTTTAGCCCAGTTAGTACACCACAGTTAATGGAGTCCACACCACCATGAGAAGAGAACACAGCTCATCCATATCCAGAAGATGATCAAGTACAAAAAGAGGGACACAGCTCCTGCATTACGCTATAGAACTAAGGTGTAATTTCAAACACATTTACTAAAGAAATTGCTACAGCAATATGTAAGTAAACTTTCCTGCTGCTTGCGCCCCTGCTTTATCTCCTTTTACCGAGGATATTAATCTCCTCTGTGCACAGGAAGAGCTAAAAAATGATTTCACCAGTTATATACACAAGCAAGGCCTAGAGAGATACTGAAAAGCATCTAAAAGGTTAAGTTCATACAGACATACAGATATATTAAAAAAGCTAGTTTTCAGTTATCTAAATAACTTTAAAAATGTAAGTCAGCCTGTACGATCCACATAAAACAACCACATCGCCTTTCCCCTTCAAAACCTCAGCACGGCTTCCATAGCATTTAATACAGAGAGCATCAGCTAACCCAAAGTGCTTCACAGAGAAATTGTGAGAAAAAAGTAATTCACCTATCAGGTCTTCCTCTCCTCTCCCTTTGCCCCTTTTAAGTTTCTGGGATTTTGGTTGCATAGGTCATCAGACATTCCAGTCTCATTACCTACAGTATTAGAGCACAGTGTCAGAAACAACATCAGACAAGTTTTTATATCTTTCACAGAGCTAAGCTTCAAGCAAAAAGACTTCAACTCTCAAACACGACAACTAAACATATTAGAAATAAGGTCCATGTTTTCTACAACCATTTCTCACAAGATCTGATTTTGCGGCAACTGAAGAGTTGGTAATTCTTAAATGCAAATTCAGACACCCACTGTTTTATCTTGCAGGTGATCAGGTAACACCCAACACAGGGGCAATATATCAGCATTGTATAAAAGTCTAGTTTCCTTCTCTGCTTCACTAGCTTTTATTGCTAGGATCTTTGATACCTTTACCTATGAAGCAGCTTCTTTTCATCTGTTTTCTAGCAAAAACCTTAATTTACACACCTCTGTAAAGTAAGTAATTGTCTTAGCAAGAGATATCCTTTCTTCACCAGGAGAACTATTTGGGTGACAAAATAACACTCAATTATTCACCTGCCACACTAAAAGCAAGTTTCAAGGCCTGTGTAGCCAAATGACCATTGTAAGCTTCTTTTGTTAGGCAATGAAAAGAAACAAATTAAAAATCCTCCAAAACCAAACATCATCTCCCCCCAACCAGCATTGCCTTTCACCACTTTCTGCATCAGAACCCCATTTTAAATTGAAAACAAAAGTATAGGTTGCCTATTGAGGCAGTCAGACAATAAATATCATCAATCCAAATAATCCCAACAATACCACCAAACAAGCACTAACAAGGAAAAGGCATCCACATACTAGATGGTGAAGGAATGCTGACCCCTGAAACACAAATATTGCACCCTCCTATGTGTTTCCTGGGAGAACTTGGAGTCACCCAGCTTCTCAAGCTGGCTGGGTGGGCTCAGCTGTGCCTCACTGCCTCCCCCTCCACTGCCATGTGAAAGCCATGACTGCCGATAACTGTTCAGCTTTGCATGCTGCCACAGACATGGGAGAGAATCTGGGACAATGAAAGGTAGGGCTTCATAACAAAATGTAGTTAATATGCTTTAAACGTGTTAGTTTGCTCCATAAATACATTCCCCTGTTGGTTATCTGTAGGGATGGATGAGCTAATGAGGCAACATACTGGAGTTGTCCCAGCTGTTCCTCTGCTGCAGATCAGATCAGTGAACCAGCAGAAACACCTCCTCTGGCCTGTATCTTCACCTGTCCACTACCTCACTGCAAAGTTATATGCATGTGATTTGCTGTGTTTTGCAGAGGATGCAGCAGCTGAACCTTCAGTCCTCTGACAAATCTCTCCTTTCCACTGAAATAAAACATGTACAGCACTGCAGCCAGGGCCATAGTGGAAATTCCCACAGCAGCGCAATGAGAACGCACATCTATCTCTGCTCTGAGCATGTGTTCAAAGTTATCTTCTGTTGATTCATATCCAGCAGAGTACCCAATTACTAGTCTGGAGAACCTAAGGCTAGTGGATATAAATCTGGGAATGTTGCTTCCTACTTGCACTGCTTACAAAACCAGATGTGCCTTAAAAACAGTTGGCAATGGAGATTTAGGCTTTGACCTATCTGTTGCCTCAATTTCTGACATGTGTGAGTATTGATTCACTCCATAATCAAGATTCAGACCTAAAAGACAGTCAAGTTAATAGGGGATCAAAGAAACGCAGAGGAAAAAGCTGGAGATGTGGTGATGTATGAGAAACTCACAGAATAAAGTAAAAAATACAGGAAGCACTTTGGAAGAAAAAGACAGAGAAAACAAAGTACTTTGACCATTTACCCAGCTACAGGACTGTGAAAAATGGAACAAGAGTTCCAAATTCAAACAAAAAAGGATAAAGATGGACATAAAGCATTTCAATAATGCTTTTAATAATGGACACATTTTCATAACAAAATAATAAGAAGTGGTAGGTGAAAAACAGGATTACTATTTTATTTTAAAAGTGAGAGTTCAGTTTTCTTTACAAAAAATTTAGTGACCACATCCCTCAATTTGCTATTTGACTGAAGTCTGTGAAGGAAAAAATTACGCAGGATCATTATAATGCCACTGATTACACAGGGACCTTTGTTTGCAGCTTTGAATACTCTGCTAGCACTTTTATTAGGTCTCTGAGCATCCTCCACTTTCCCAGCGGCCATGGCTTGTTTTGACCTAGCCACCTGTTCCTGCCTGATGAAAACTTTATGACTTTTAATACAGGTAACGTGGATCCAAATATATATATATTGTGTTTCTTTGTCTCAGGCCTTCAAATACAGAATTATAGTGACTTTTAGGGAAGTTTATAGTCCTTTAAGCAGGAGTCCTCACTCAAATATTAGATGGCCAGATTTAATTTGCTTGAAAAGAGAAAGCTGCATTTGCCTCTGGCAAAACTAACTGGCTTCAGAATCAGTTTCCAATATATCTCAGACACAAAGTCTTGTTGCCTCAGATTCTTTCCTTTGTGAATCACTGAAATCTTCCTGTTTAACAATATATTGTGCACTCATTTTCCCATTCCAAATACATCTCTTTTCCTTCTGGGACTTGAGAATCAATGTTTCCTTCTAATTCTAGCACTCATTACCATGGCTTTAGGAAGCGCAAAAGTGATGAAAATTTGGGTGGCTAGACTGCAATGGGTACTGAAAAACAGGATGGATCCCCTATAATATAGACTGGCCTTGATATGCTGTGATCCACCTTTTATTGATGCCAGGTTTAATTCCTTTCAGGATTTTGGGGCTGAATCAGGTCACAGCTACTTGGCCAAATGTTTCTAAGATTCTGTTACTCTCTACCATTCCAAATGAGGATTCACAGACCACTGCTTTGATGACATACAAGTCGTTACATATTTAATATAAATGTGCCTAAGTGGAATGCATTGATGACAACTCTTGATTTCACAGAATCACAAATATTAGGAGTTGGAAGAGACCTTGATTGATTACTACTCATAATATCAGCCACTGATCACAATTATTTCATCATTTATTATATCATAATGTGCTACATTTCATTAATGACTTGGTTCTGGTCTTGTTTATCCAACATCTGTCCTGTGTGACGCATGAAACGGCACTTTGCTTCACTCCAGACTTAGCATGAGTACACAAGGTCATAAAAACATCAGAATCTCTTGGATGCAGAAGCTCAAAACATGTATCGGAGGAGCCATGCAGATACCTAGTGCTCGATGTTATTTGCCACTTCTCAGATTGTGTGGCTGGCTGGGTGTGAGATGACAGCATGGGCAAGTGGAGGGGAAGCCTTACTGAATCAACACCCCTACATTTCCAACATCTGTAAGAAGAGCATGAGAATACATCTACCACAGCAGGTGTAGCAGTGAAAGAAACAGAATTTGTTCTCCAAGGAGCATCAGGGGTTTCATGCTATATAGTTTTAAACAGTGCAGTACTCATGGTACTTTTCCTGGTTTTGTTATGTTTGTATTCTGCAACTTTATTTGAGTAAACTAATCTGCCACAGCTACTTAGACAAGATTCACGTTTCCTAGATAACACTTCAGAGCTTTTCCTGGAATCGACAGATTTCTTATGTGCATTCCTTTTGTTACTGATTACTGCCAGACTCCAACTTGCAAAGTTGTTCACTTTCCCCGTTACACCGATGTGTTGTGGTGAGTTTTGAGTCAGTGATGTGAGCCAAAGCGAAGTGCATGCGGCTTGCCTGATGCACAAATCTTTGGGGAATAAAGTGAAAGCACTGCCCAGGCAAAGGCTTCACTTTCACGTATGACGAGCTATGTTCCACTTCAATATTAGATTTTATATAAATAAATTTATCTAAGTAGCACCTAGTAAATTTATCCAGAAACCTGAACAGTCTCTGACAGTGACAAACTGGCTTGTATCACATACTTTCACTTTTGTCACATTACGTAGCTTTAATGTCTTTCATATTTCAAGATTTATTTCATTTTCAACTTTTGCCATAGAAACCACTAACTGTACTTACGGTTGTCTACCTGGTCTACCACAATAAATATTTTTAGGCAATATTCTGTTAATTCTGCTTCTATATTTATTTGTGTGAGAGCTCCACAATGACACACACTCACTCCTGACATGTCATGCCAGGAAAATGAGTTCAGGGAATTTTTTAAGATAAGACCTAGGCCACAAAATTATGCTTTGACATTCCTTATTCATGCAAGAACAGATAAGTTAATCTAAAGTATTTTTTTGAGTTTTTGATTTAAGTGCTTGATACTCAATTCTTGAAGGTATAGTTAATAATAGAAGAATAAATGATAGGTAATGCATTAAGCAATGCTAATTGCTATACTTTTCTTATTGTTCTTATTCTTCATTGTGTTGAATATATTGTTACCTATCAGTAGAATATATTTTTGTTAGACATTAATATTCATGTTATGCAACTAGCTTTTGTCATGTAGAAACACACAAAAACTAACAGCATGACTGCATCTCCATTTCACCAGGACATGAATTTTTTCAAGTACAATAGTCTGAAATAATTTTCACTTGAAACACTGGTTTCAGAGCTTAAAAATGCATTTAATGTTTAAGTATTTAGCATATATTATGATACATTTAGCACTTCTAAAACATTTTACTTAAACATAGCAAAATGTTGCTCTCCTGCTTAAGCATCTCTTCTTTTGGATTTTTCACATCCATAGATCATCTCCTGAGGCCATAGGCACAAAGCCTGTATGGACTGTATGATCTAAATTTCATTCATAGCCTCTGAGGACAGAAGGCAACAAGCTAAGAAGCTTGGCCATGGTTAAAGCAGGTTTTTTTCTGTGACTGCTGTATATAACATTTTCAGTACCGAAGAAAGCTTTCTATTATGCCCTGATACAGAATAAGATCACCATCATATCCAAAGAATTGCTCCTCGGGGCATGGTCTCTCTTCCACTTTTTGTCTGGCACAATGGTGCCTTGATCGCTGATTGATTATTTAAGTATTACTGTGATACAATGGGCAAGGTTGTTTGGGAGACAAGCATCTTTTAGATAAACACACTGATACAGCTGAGGAAAAAAGTAGAAGGTTTCAAGCACAAAAGCCTTTCTGCAGTCCATCCTCAGAGAATCAACAAACAAGCAGCAGGTTGAGTCTGGGGGCAGCAGTGTTTTAAAGAACTCCATCCACTCTAAGTAAATTAACTGAACACATACATTTCATTACCTGGTGTCATCTGATCTTTCACTCAGTCTAGATAGCCTCAAATCTGTGTCATCTTTTCTGTTAGAAGGACTGTAATTCCATACCATATTCCTACAAATCAAGTGCAGATGTCTTTGTTATCATATGCTCCCTCATCTGCAGATGACAGTTTGATGTACCTTATGAGCTTACACACATCTATTCTGAATCTTTTCTGACAGACGGTTGATTTCTGCTGTTGTACATTGATTCAGCACTTAGGAGTCTAGAAGCCAGCCTAATAAGGGCCCTCAAGGGAAGCATCTAGCTTTTTCAGATTTCTGGGTGGGAATTTATGCCAGAAATATCTCTTAATTGCTTAAAGAACCCCTTACACATTTGAACCTTTCTGCTGACAACACTTGGCAGAAGACAGTTTAGGGTACTGCCAAGGCACAGGCCCTTTTCAAGACTGCTGGCTATACATCCTTAACTTGTACTGAAATGAAAGCACGATTCTCTTTGAAGTTACTGGCTTAGAAAATTGCATCCCAGCTGACATTCCTGTCGGTGGCCTCAGCAGAAAGATCCACCTTCTCTCTTCAATAGCTCTTTCCTCTTGGTTAAAGCCCAACAGATAAGTACAGATGCTGCCAGAGTTGAACTATTTCAGTGGACAGATAAAGGGATTTCATTCTCCAGCTTTCTCAAAGCTGCTCCTTTTGAAATAGTAAATTCAACAAACAGAAAACAAAACATATAAGCCTTCCTAAAATAATCCAGACAACCATCAAATTAAATCTAAGCATTATGGAAATGCATTCTGGGTTACCGACTTGATGTATTTCACGATATTGCCTGTAAGCCTTCTAGCCCTCCTCACGATACAGTCCTTCCATCCTGAGCATCCTGTAATACACAGCCACAATCCCTCCTGCCCCTTCAAAGCTCAGCGATTCTAACTACGCTACTAACTACATGCAGGACAGGCTTTTAGGCTAAAAGGTGTTTGTGGCTAAAGGTTGGTTACTGGGTTAACCTAGACAGCTAATGGCAATCTGCTTGTTTTGGCTAACAGGCTTGCGGCCTATTAGACTTCACATATTCTTATGGGATTACAGTAAACTATACAAGACTAACGTGGGGAGCGTTACTGATGAAATGGTGGCCTGACTGGTGTTCAGCACTTCTTCGGTAGTACACAGGCTCATGAGGTCAGCTAACACTGAAGACAGTTTATGCTAATTACCCAATACTGCCACATGCCTGCAACACTCTGTTCATGAGAAAATTTGGGGGGAATTAGGCACAGAAGTGTGTTTACACATTTGTCTTTCTAAATACCTCCTAAATGTCTCATATTGTGGTCTTGGCGTCATATTGGTGACACTGATCCTGAAGGTATAGTTCACTCATTACTGATTGATTACTTTCTGCTAATAAATGCTTCAACCCTGACTTAGAATCATATGAACCAAGTAGTTTAAATAATGAGAACTGAGCAGTTTTTCCCTGTGTCAGTGGTAATGCTGAATTTTATGTCATGCATCATGCAACTCCTCGGAGATCAGAAGAGGTCTTAAGATAGCCTTTCTTTCTGGGGAGAGAAACATATTTAGGAAATCTTTGTAAGTAACTGCTGGAATAATGAAGCCAAGTTCACAATGGAAAGGTACAAAGGAGTGACACCTGGGATACCTGGCAATGCTGGAACAAGAACAAGGGAGAGAAAGCTCCTCAGAAGCCAACAATACAATCTGGACCTCAGGGAAATGCTTATATCATATCTATATAAAAAGAAGCAAGGATAAATTTTGACCTGGAATGCACTCACCAAGTTGCATTTTACTGTGAGCAGTGCACACAGGAATAATAAAATTCAAAGGCATGAATACCATTGTCATTCTGACAATGAGATCTCACTTAAAAGTAATACTTTTTTTTCTCAACTTCAGATTCTAAAAACAGACTCTAAGGAAGCTCCACGGGCAGTGTGCTTTGTGAGGAAGGCATGAAACCATGTCTTTTGTGTTAAGTTAATTGTAATTTTTCCTGTATGTGTGTAACACAAATAATAAACTATACTTGGCTAAACCATGCTTTTTTTTCTGAAATGAAACGTCCATGAAGTGCTCATACACACAGGTATTTTTAAAGTTATTCTCCTCCTGGCTAAGGATAAACAGCATTTAGGTCAGCCTGAGGATCTGATTTACTTTGTCACAGGACCAATGTGTTTTATAATGTTCTCTGACTCTGCCTATCTATTTATAATTCCTGGTCCAGCTCACTGCTAGACAATCACCCTGTTATACCTTCTCTTAATGTATTCAAAATGATGACTTTGAGCTGTCCTTCCTCTTTCACTTCCACCTGTGAGATCAGAATTACACTACTCTCTAAGTAAATATATTTGAGTACTGTAAAACTAAGTACAACTCAAATTAATTTTTGCTTCACAGTTTGATCAGTGCCCTGGATGTTACAGGTTTCTTAGCACTTTACGAGGTACATTTCATAGCATTGTATCTGCACTGCATGAGGTAGGTTCCACAGCTTTTTATCATAACATTTTACAAGATATAATTGATAGCATTTTATGTAGCCACTTTACCAGATAGCATGAATAGCATTTTGGCAGTAAACATTTAGGGCACTTTTCATAGCATACAGTTGCCTACAAATATAAATGCACAGAGACAGAGGTAGACATGTCAAGAACAATGTCTACTCATTATTCTGAAGGAAATAATTGAAAAAAACTTACCGTACAGTATATCTTTCATACAATGTTACATGGGATTTGAGGCATAAGGTTCTGCTCTGGTTCTTAGGTGACAAAGCTGTCCTCTCACTGGTGTCTTTCCAGTCCAGTAGTACTTGTAACATAAGACTGCTGCATATCCTGATACTGTATTCTTGCTTTTTCCTGGGATATTTTGTGCTTTCTCTTCTCAGAAATAATTTCCAAGTGCTCTGACATAAGTCACTCCTGCAGAAGGGCAGTGCCTATCCTGACTCATCTAAGTTCCCTGCTGCAAGTGCACTCCTGCAACATTCAAAGACACTCTGAAACCAAGCTCTCTCCAAAGTCCACAAAATTAACTTAGATGTCAGACAAACAAGTAGGCTACCAAAATACAGAAGGAGCTGGAGAGAAAGACAAAACTAAGATTTTTTTATTATAATTACTATTTGCTGCCACTGATACTAAACAAAACCCTATATAATTTCTGGGTTTTTTTCTGTATTTCTTACAGACTGACCCAGTCTAGTGAATGGTGTCCCTTCCCATGGCAGGAGGATTGGAACTAGAGAGTCTCTGAGGTCTCCTCCAAGCCAAACCAGTCTGTGACTCTATAATCAGAATGCTAACAAACTACGTTATTTTCCCCCAAATTCTAGGACAGTGATCTTTGACAGCAACTATTTCTAGAAGTCCATCATCAAACTTTCAGAGACTCTTGAGCTCTACATTAAAGTTCAACCATGCAGAAAGCCACACTTTCCTATTTATATAACCAAAAAGACAAAACATTTAGAGGCAAGACAAGTTTAAAACAAAATTTGTTGAGCTTATGCTATAACCTGTTTTTTACTAACTTAAAGATGTATGTTAAATAATTGACATTTTGTTATGTAAGATGCACTTACAGTTGTTATTGAATTCATTAAAATTGTGGCTACTAAAGGTTTATCTAAAGTTACACAAAGTTAAACCTTCTACATGCAAAATATCTTGCCTTACAAGGTCAGTAAGATGTAAGATAAAAAATTACTGGCAATAGACCTTATCTTGAAAGTAGGAATCCTAGCACACACAACCTGAGCAAGTTAGATCTCAAGAGTGATATCCAGCTGCCTGTCTTGAATTTCCGTATACAGAAAACTTATACAGTGAGACCTGAGATTGCTCTGGAACTCTCTGGTCTTGAGGGTAGTGAGGAAAGCATAATATTCAACTATAATTTTGAATAGAGACTGTACAGACAATGCTGGCTGTCTTGGCACACAGCAATGCCACCGTGTTTTCCATCTCCCAGAAAAATGAGTTCAATTTTTGTCTTGCAATAGATAGGTACCAATCAATTATTTGCAGCAATGCTTAGGGCTCAGGGAAGGACTTCATTAGCAGAGCTGCAAAGGGTTATGTTGATCTCCAAAAAACAAACAAAACAACAAAAAGAGCACCAATACCTTTAATATTTAGAGGACTAAAGAAAGAAATAAATTTAGAGATGTGAATGTTCCACAATATATCCTTAGCCAGAGAAAGCACTGTTTATAAACAGTGCCAAAGCAAGGGGTGAAAGACAGGAATTGAGTTTCCTCCTTTGTGTATGATGTGAACAAAGTAACACGCACCTTGTGCATGTCAAATTACGTCATCTGTCCCACGGATTTTTCCAAAGGTTTTTTAATTCTTACTTGATAACAGGCTCGTTAATATGTGAAGTCAAACCACGTTTCTGTATGGAAGTACTTGGGGCCAGTAGAAATTTTCACATTGGTTTGGTAGTGATGCATCAGATAGATGAGAAAGGAAACTGTCATTCTGATACTCCACAGCAGCTTCCAGATAACCAAAGTCTGCAGCAGTCTTCTCACAGCAACAGCACACACAGAATATACACATATGTGCCCCAAGAAAAGCAAGTCCATCACGTCCTGCTACTAGCGATACTGGCAGGTCAGTTACTCGAACATCTACTGAAATTGCTACAAAACTGTCTGATAGCACCATAGTGATTTGCAACATGAAGTCAACTGAAGATGATATAATTAATATGTCTTATTGAACTGCTTCATATCATGACCATTTAGTGGCACAGAGAACTTTTTCTTAAGGTTAGATAGTCATACATTTGCAAATGGTACCTTCTGCACGCTGAGCCAACAACAAAGGATGTGACTGAAAAGCCACGTAACTGTCTGACTCCCATTATGCTTCCCATGGTGCACCCCAAGAAAGAAAATGACAAAACCTCCCCCCCCCCCCCAAAAAAAAACCTTTGACAAAATATTTCATGTAATCAAATTAGCCATTTTGCTCTAGTATCTGTCAAAGGGACACCACAGCAGGGCACAAGCCATACATGAGATTCCTGTATGCACCGATGACAACTTTCTGACATAGCTAAGATAGGCAAAGATGCTCTGCTGGACCTGATACTTAAAAACAAGAAACAACTGGCTGAGGATGTGAAGGTCAGGGACAGCCTTCACAGCAGTAACTGTGAGATGGTGGAGTTTCTCATCCCAAGAGAAGGGAAGAAGACAAAAAGCAGGATCGCTGTCCTAGATTTCATGAAAGCAGACCTTGGCCTGTACAGGCATCTGCTCGGAAGAATTTAATGGAATGTGGTTATCAGAAAGGAGAAACGGCTGATTTTCAATTTAACATATAAGCACGTGTGACTTCAGAAAGCCCTCACCCCCATACTGGATAAAACATTTTCATGTTTAGTGGCTTTTCACTGATTTCCCTGGGAAGATACAAATTATTTTTAATTTGGTTTCCACTCCTGTTCCAAAAAAAACCACTTTTAAATGAATAACACTGTCACTTGCCAGAAGATTAATATGTTCTCCTCCCCTCCAAAGTTTCTCATTTAACAATACTGGATTTCAATGAGGAAAAGAACTACTAAAGAAAGAACCCTCTGAAACACAGATGAAAAACAGTATGTACCATTGAAAATGGTAATCATAAAATATCTTTCTGAAATCCAAATTGTAATTCAATGCAAATAAAAGAAGTGGAAAAAGCTGATTACATTCTGATCCATTTCCTATGAATGTATGGTTAAATATTATGTAATATTGTACTTGTATGTTTTTTACAAGAAAGGTTCTTTCTTTTCCTTTTTTATTCATGAGTAGAAAAAAACATTAGACTCTAGATTTCCCATTCAACACTGAAGTAACATCTGTCTTATTCTTATGTCTTTCTTTGTCTTGTAACATTGTTCACCTTGACTGAATTGTCAACAAATACAGAGAACAAAGGAATTTAAACTCAATGTGTGAGTGCACGTACACATATACAAGGCCTGATTTTGTAACTCCCTCCTTACACAACTGATGTTAATCATGCAAGAAAGGACTTACGGGCTCAGACCTCATAGAAGAAGGGAGAAAACAACATTGTAAGCTGCCTAAAGGAAAGACAAAAGCTGTAATTTCAGTTCAGTAGGGGTCACTGAAGGGGTTACAATAGTGGTGTCTGTTCACATGGAACCAGCTGCAATCACAGACCAACTGCAGAGACACAGTAATATCCATATTTAAAAAGTTTCAAGACAAGGAAATAATGAGTAAGTAAATTAAAATGCACAAATGAGGTGGGGGCGGAGGTGGGTGGCGCTGAAAGACAGACACCATAAGCTATGATAATTATCCTAAGTCCTCTCATGGTATAAAGATTTCAACAAATATATGGATAAAACTAAACTCTGGCTGATGGACTTCTGAAAGAAATTCCTTTTCTGTTATGAATAACAGCAAAGAGAAAGAAATACCAACACTCAAGGACCTCCAGAAAGGTCAAACCTTGAAGGCCGTTAAAACTCAGGAACATGAGAAGAATAAATTGTGCGGCTTTCTGGTTTTACTTTTACAAGTTACAAAAGATGTACTACAGCATCAAAATATTTTTTTAGCATATAAACATTTTCTTAGTCTAGCCAGAATGACAAAAAAATAAGTTGAATAGCCCTCCATGCCTTATATTTTTATTAGTGCAAATTACTAATTATAACCAACTATCAAAACCAGCTGCTGATGAGCAGGCAGCATTTCACCAGAAGCAAAGGATAAAAATAAACATCCTTTCTTATATATGAGCAGTAGTTTGTATACCCCAGTTAATATTTAGTCTTGCATAGAACGGTATTAATTAGCAACAGTTAAAGGGAATTAAAAATATCATTTTTACTCATTTCTCTAAAACCCAGAATAACTTACAATAATTTAATGTATAAACAATACATTTAGCTAATAAATAACCCTTGCAGGCAAGGCAAGGTATATGCTCATTTTAATGCCAGTAAAAAACCAGCTCATGTTTCTAACAGATACTGTCAAAGTGAGATTAACTCAACAAAATCAGAGCCAGAATGATATTCTCTTTTTTCCTGTGATAGACTATCCAAGAAATTATTTGTGTTATAAACGCTTTGTCACAGGCCAGAACATGCTTCCTCTTGTTGGACCCAAACTAGCCAAAAGCTTGAGTGTCTCTGACTAGACCCCTTCAAGAAAATCAGAAGGATTTCTAAATTAATATAAAAGCTTGTTTTATTAAAATGTAAACTCAAATGACTTACTGCAAATGACCGGATAAGCCAGAGTATCCATAAACAGGAAAAATGGAAATGGAGAAAAGAGGACTTTTGAAAAATTTTTCCCAACTTAATTTTTTTCCTTCAAGGGTTGTTTTGAGTCAGGATGATGTATTTCTTTTTTTTTTTGATAAACTCTTCAGTTCTCATTGATCCAAAGAAATTCTCTCTTTCCATCACTAAGCAGTCCTGACAATGTGGCTGCTCTCTGCTCCTTGCTGAAACTTCTTAGTTTCCTATTATTCTGCACCAACTTTTCTTCTTAACTACCAATCTGAAAGCTTTTCTCTCCTGAATACACCTAAATACACAGAACAAAAAGACACAATCTGTCCCCTCTTTGCTACACAATTAGGGTATTTTTTAAAAATATGTTATGCAAGGTGAGAACACACACACAAAACAAGATACCTTCCACCACATCTCAAAACAGCTACAAATGTCCATTAACAGCCCAGTGGTAAATATCTCCAGGTCCCAAAGAACTCCCAAGTTCTTCTTTGCTTTCATCTTCACAGGTCCTCAGGAACTGATGTTACAGCTCCTCTTAGACACTTCTTAATTTAGGTGGACCGATGACTGACCAGATATGATGCTACATCCACTCCTTCTCACTGTTTTGATGATGACATTCAAAGGATGTGCAGTAGACTTTGCTCTTAGCTTTCTAAGCAATGGAGTTACTGATAAAGTATTTTACTCTGATCCTCTATGGGCGTGTGGTCTATAGATTACAAACTTATTTTGAATATAATTTGTAATACCTTATGAGTTTCAATTAGGACATAGCTGTTCTATTCAATTTCAGTAACATTTATAATTTACAGCTTCTATAAATGGAGCTATGGAATTTAAGTTATAAATGAGTCATGGCCATGAAAACCAAATTTATTCTATTATCTTAATATGCATAGCAGGTTATCAGGGCTATGCTCGTGTGTATACCCACAGGACTTAAGTCACTGACCCTGTCGTGATGCTGCTGCTCTTCAGGAGAGAGAAGATAATGGACTGCTGTGAAACAATGACCTGACCTGAAAGTGGGTGATTTCCAAGTGACTGAATTCCAAGCCACCCTCATGAAGTAGAAATATAAGTATTTCGCTGACAAAAGAACTTAATGAGGAACTTTGGATGGTTCTGGTGATTTCATCAGGAAACTCCTGCTGTGCCTAGCCCAACCTACATACCTACGTGTTGATTCATATCCTGTGCAATGTAACCCACAGATCTGCAGGCTGTTCCCGCCAGTGAAGTGACCTAAGTTTACATAGGTAAGACACTTGTAAGTGGTCTATTTAAATTATGTTTTGTGCGTAGTCCAGATAATGAATAGCCTGTGATGGCATGCTCACATAGGATTGTGGATCAAAAGAACTGAGAAGAACATCAGTTTGGAGAAGCTCATCCAACCCAGCTCATGACACACATGGAAGGACACTTAAAACAGGACACCTTCCAGACAACAGCCAACCATGTTATTCATAAGAGATGATTTACTGTATGATTACTTTATCCCAAGAACCTATCAAATTAGACCAAACTAAACCAAATCAAAACATACTTTCCGTGAATGTCTGTCCAAAAAGGTATATTAATATAAGAAAAAAAAAAAAAGTGACTATTCCTAATTATCTCAATGAAATGGATGTTCATTCACAACAGCAGTTTGTCCTATCTATGTGCAAGAAGACCACCCTAGTGTACAGTGAAAGAGTTTAAAGGCTTCCAAAACATCCTTTTTCTGTAGAGGAATGATGAGAGGGCTTTATATGACATATTGAAGTAAACGTCGCACTTCACTTTTGAGGAAATAGGACCCTTAATTTTAGATGCATTTTTACCACAATTGCACCTGAAGTCAAATTCTGCAGAGCATGCCTCTGAAACTGCTTGTAGGATTTATATCTACAGCAGCAGCCCAGCCTAACAGCTAGCATCACCTGAGAATGAAAAGATGAGGTCTAAAAGAGAAGGAGTAGTGCTGAACCCCATTTTATTTTGCAACACAGAAGATAAGCTGCAGAATGGCTTTACAAGTGATTAAGCCATTTATGGCTCCTAAATTGGCAGGCAAACTTCAGAACATAATATTGTATCATCAAGAAAATATTCAGTCAATACAGTTCCCTGAAATAATAACCAAGGAAGGAACTGTCAAATTCATTAGAAAGATGGAGATAAATTCATTTAGTCTTAATACAGAGGCAGTATCCTAATGAAATTCAGGATGTGCTTCTATTAGCAGAATTCTCAGCATGCTTCTTATTAGTTAGTATGAACCTGAGAGTGTTTCCTGCTATCACATTACTCAGGATGATAATTCTTTTTGTCTACTTCAGAGAAAAGGAGTATAAGTAGTGACATTGTTCTCTACAGCTTCCTGGGGAGGGGAAGTGGAAAGAGAGGTGCTCAGTGTATACAGTGACAGGAGACATGGGAATGGTTCAAAGACGGGCCAGAGGAGGTTTAGACTGTACATGAGAAAGCATTTATTTACCAAGAGGGTGGTCAAACACTGGAAAAGGCTTCCTAGAGAGGTGACCGATGCCCCATGCCTGTCAGTGTTTAAGAGACATTTGGACAATGTTCACAAAAACATGCTTTAACTTTTGGTCAGCCCTGAATTCATTCAGCAGTTGGATTAGATGATCATTCAAGATCCTGTCCATCCAAAATATTCTACTTGCTTCTAAAAGATGGAACATGTTCAGAGAAGGGAAACCAGGCTGGTGAAGGGTCTGGAGGGCATATCTTATGGAGAGTGGCTGAGGGAACTGAGGTTGTTTACTCTGGAGAAGAGGAGGCTGAGGGGACACCTTCTCCCTGCTTGTAATTTTCTGAAAGGAGGTTGTAGAGAGGTGGGAGATGGTCTCTTCAGCCAAGTGACAGGTGATAGGACAAGGGGGAATGGCCTTGAGCTGCACCAGGGCAGGTTCAGATTGGATGTTAGGAAAAAGTTCCTCCCTGAAGAGTTGTTTGGATGTGGAACAGGCTGCCCAGGGAGGAGGTTGAGTCACCATCCCTGGGTGTATTTAACAGATGGGGAGATGAGGTGCTCAGGGATACGGTTTAAGAGAGGACAGGTACGGTTGGACTCGATGATCTTAATGGTCTTTTCCAACCCAGTGATTCTGTGATTCTGTCGTTCTGTGATGATATGTCCACTCTTTTGCATCATGTCTTCATTTTAAGTAGCATAACTAGAAAAACAATTACAAAAATGGATTGCATTTTTTTATCTTTCTTGATAAGGTTTGTTTTGCTTGTGGGTTTTTTGTTGTGGGTGTTGTTTGTTTGTTTGTTTTGGGTTTTTTATGACACATTCCCAAATCATTATCTATTTCTCAGAAATTCAAACACGGAGGAAAATTAAGTCCAGAGGTCTCATTACAGACCTAACCCAAGTTCTGTACAGCAACACCTTTTTATCTTTACAGCACCACTTTTAAATGAAGACTGAAGATAAATAATATAAAACAAAATAACAAAGTTCTACCTATTGAAGAAAAGAGATTAAGATGGTGACAGATGCAGATGAGGTAGCAGATGAACTTTTACTATACAACAGAGGAAGGATCAACTGCATAAAATGCAAAGAAGAATGGAATCATTTTACAGCATGTTAATTCAAATACAGAATTTTTTGGTATTTCTGGAAGCTGGAAAAACATTTGATTAACCATGGTTACAAACAGTCCATTATGAATTTAGCTCCTGTATAGGTTGGACATTGTTCAAAGTTACCTTCACTTACTGTCAATTATTTTCTTAAATTTAAATTCTGGCTAAATACAGTGGGCAGACCGAATAGAAGAGTAAATTCTGAAGTACTTTGCTGAAATTGCGAAAAACAATAAAGGAAAAAAATATACGCTGTATTGCTTGGTGACATAACTTCTCTGTAGCACCTCATGTAACCCTGTGAACTCAGAAAGATTCAGAAAAAAAGTTAAGAGATACAGTGTAAGAGAGTCCTGTATTTAGGTATTATGATGTGTTCTGTGGTGGGACCGTGTCGTGTTGTATTTTTGGCTAGACAGTAGTACATAAAAAAATATTCTTTGCCTGCTTACGAACTTTGCCATTTCTATATGCAGACACCTGCATGAATGAGACAAGATGTTGCAATATGAAACTCAAAAAACCTAAACCCTAAATACATAAATATATTTTTACCAATATTAAAATCCGTAATTATATAAAACTTGTCAATGCTACATATATCTATTAGCACATGAGACTGCTGGGTGGTTTTTCACAAGAAATACATTAACATGTTTTACTTGGTAACTTAATTTTTAATCATCTTTATATTTTAAGCAAGAAACTGTATATATATAAAAAAAAGGAAACTGAAAATTTGAAGCTACCTCAGAAACAAGCAAGGACTATTTAATTTCTTGCTTTTATGTACTGCTACATCCTTCTAATTTTCTCTGTATTGCTTTTATGTACAAGTTTTTCTTCTACAGTTTCCTTTATCCACTTCATAGCATTATGAAGCTGCTGAATACTGAAATTTTTATATTGAGAAAGGAAGACAATGACCTCAATTGAAGGATGACAGTCTGGAAAGGTAGGTGCTCTTCAATGCACCTTACTAAAAACACATACAAGGATTCATATCTCACTTGCTTCTTATACATTAAAATAACATAAAATGTTTTGTTATCATTATTATTCTTAATTGTCTTGATTCGATCACTTTTTCTCGCTGCTTTTAAACATTTCAGTAACTGTGTTAACACTGAAGTCAGGAACATGTTGACTGAAATATAAATATCCTTCTTCCTTCTAGCACACAGTTCTAATATAGTAAAAAAGTGAAATGACTCCTCAGTGCTGTAAAGAAATAATATCTCTGGTGGTTAAAGACTATTATTGACATCTCACAATCTTGTAACACTGCCATAATTACTTCTGTCATCACTGCATTGTATTAGCAGCTACGTTTACTATCTTTTTACTTCTCATTCCAGTTCCTTATGTAGCCAATAGCCAACATATTTTCAGACATTAAATTTGGGAAAAAACTCCTTTTATTACTGTAAGCAATTAACTCCTACATACTTCACTAGATATTGCTGTATCTCAGATTTCTTTAAGTTTCAGACTATACTACTTAAAATATAAAATTTGGATTTAAATCTCCCTTTTAATAAATCATTGTGCACTTGGCTGGGACATGATTGTGTTCACCAGGAAAATTTGTTACTGATCTAGTACCAGTAATTAGCCTGATATTCTGCTGCAGAAAGGAATTGTATAAATACTAAAAAAGTAGTATTAGAAACAGTAATTCAGGCCTAATGAAGCAACATTAGCACTTTTATGTTGTACTTTCTAATTAGGAAGTCTGTTAATGAAATTGGGGCATTTACTTAATTGCTGTGAACAATTATTTTCAAATTAAGCCTAGCGATTAAATAGCATGATTAAACTCAATGTACAGGCTTTTTAGTAGAGATATGGTAAGTATCTTGCCTGCTATATTATGCATGGTAGTCAGAACTGCAAAAATCTTCTGATTAGCTAATGTAAATTAAAGCAATGCCATTTCATTGAGAAAATGAATGAATATGCAAAAAAGGAAAAAAATCCTACCTCTATTATGGAGGCCAAACAACAGCCAGAAAAGCTGTTGTAAAAACTAATTACATTGGTGCTATTTTCTCCTTATATCTAGGATGAAGGAAATGAATGCAAATTCATTGTATTAGCTTGTGTTCCATATAACAAAGATGATGAAATAAACCGCATTGTCCATCTGAAGCCGTAGTTGCTGAAGAAACATTAGATCCCTCCTAACCTCATGCTAGGAATTTAACTAGTGAATGTACTGATATAATTGAGCAATGTGAACTAGTTTTATCGGCATTAGTAAGATCGCAAGGTGATGGGTATGATTTCACGGGACATACATCTTTCCTTGAATTTATGCAACACTTATGACACCATTGATCAGTGCAGAAGACTGGATCTGGAATTGTGTCTCACATGAGATACAAATCCTGTTGTAGGCTACCGCTTGTTTCCAATGGTAAAATAAACACGCTGAAATTTGGAAATGCATTTTTTCAATGTCCAGCAAACTAGCTAAGAGTATTACAATCACAAGGAGAAAGAAATATTAATAGCAAGAAAATCTGAGACTGCTCTTTTTTCCAAGTACTATTTAGGTTGACCTGGGCTTTTTTTTCTTCTTCCCCCTGTACACAGCATACAAAATTACACTAAATTTTAAAAATAAACATTTCATCTTTGTCACAGAAACACTGGAAAGCAATTAAAAGTAATCTTCACAACTTTTGTTTTAAAATAGAAAACCATATGATGCTACAAAAATACTATATCTCACATCATTGCAATAGTTGAGCACATGTTTAGCTATTATTCTTAAGTACTTAGGGGAATATATAGAATTCAGTAGGATCTAAGCAAGAAGCACATTCCTTAATGGTTTGATCAAAGACTTATAAAATGAAGACTGTCAAATATCTAGAATCAAAGGACGCATCTAAAACACCTGAAAAAATAAAATGGAAAAGCCTGAATAAATTTCACCTATTACGTGAATTCCTTTTTCCTAACTCAGAGGCTCCTGGATTCAGATGTTACTCAATATGAAATAAAGCTTTAAAAGCAGGAAACAAAAGTAGAATAAAGAGCAAAGTGAAGAATAAACAATCACTTTCACTTTAAAAAGAAAGCTAAATATTGGTTATATTTTATTATTTGAAAATGTCCTGCTGAAGACATAAGACATTAATTTTGGAACTCCTGTGTTTCATTGCAACACTTCCCCCAATCACCTACCTATATAAAATCTCTGAGTATATGGCAAAAGTTGTTTCTGTGCTTTGCTTGGAAAAATAAGACAAACACTGAGAGATGGTTTTCTTTTTAGTAATTAAACAAAAAAGAAATAATCATTATAGTACTGTATTGTTTCATGTATTGCAAGGGTTCACACAACATACTAAACAGAACTTTTACAGAAGTAAACACATTTTTCAAGTTTGAAATGAACATGGAAAAGGGAGTAACCTATGATTAAATGCTATGAAAAAAATGAAGAAATTAATTATTGTTGGGAGATAAAAAGTTTACACAGCTTAATGTTCAAAATTGCCTGCCACCAAAGTAAACATCCTACATCAAAATCGGGATCTCTGCAAACACTTTTGTCATGTGAATTTATTATTTTATATATTTCTTCCCCTCTGACTGAAGGCTGTTTTTCCTCTCCCAAGGAACTGCCGGAGCCCTGAGAGTACCAGAGGCCCCTGCACCCTCAGCATGTGCCAGGGCCATGCACCTCGGGGCCTGCACCCAGTGCTCGCCCAGCCCGGCTGGGTGCCACAGTGGGACTCGGGCTGGTATCAAGTGAACGGGAGCCAGGAAAGGCCTTGGTGGGGGTCTCTCTCTGCACTCAGAAGCTGCCTCAGAGCCCCAGTCCTTTTCCTCAGCTCTGCTTTGGCTATAGGCTCCCCTGACCACCTGGACTGCTCTGGCACCTGTCATCTCCTTGCTTGGTGCCTTAACTAATCCATGTCTGGTACATCAGCTTTCATTTTGTGTCTGTGTGTGCATATATGTGCAAACAGAATACTCACAAGTTTGTAATTCACCATCTAATTAATGATCCTTATGTTCTGGAATTCAAAGCATGGATCAAAATTACTTATTTTTTGCCTAAATATAGTATATATATTCTAAACTTCGTATTCTGTATCACAGGGTTCATTTTTTTATATTATTTTATTTAAGAAAAAAAGCCATAAATTATCATCTCATGGGATTGTGAGTTTAATTTAACTTTTGTCAATGTCTTTGCTGAAATTATTTCAGTAAGAGAGAAAGAGCTCCCAAGAAACAAAGCATGTTTGGCCACATGGCATGCCATAGAACAAAGTATTTCACGAGGGTTGCAACGACCAGACTTCAGGATCCATCTCCATCAAATGATTAGAATGGTTAGTGTTCTAAAAGTTCAATATAGAAGCCCTATCTGTAAGCAAACCTCCTCCACAATTCAAAAGAATGTTTACAATAAGGCTGTTAAAATTAAAGCATAAGACAACAAACACTAACAAATCAAAATGCACAGTGAAACAGCCAATAATATTAATTAGAAAGGACTAATTCACAACCTTTAAAAAATATTCACAGAATCACAGAATTTTAGGAGATGGAAGGGACCTCAAAAGACCATCTAGTCCAACCCCCCTGCATGAGCAGGATCATCTACATTAAATCACACACGAACGTGTCCAGATTGCTATTGAATGTCTCCAGAGAAGGAGACTCCACAACCTCTCTGGGCAACCTGTTCCAGTGCTCTGTCACCCTCACTGTGAAAAGGTATCCTTACATTCACATGGTATTTCCTATGTTCCAGCGAAGTTCTATTGCCCCTTGTCCTATCACTGGCCATCACTGAGAAGAGCCTGGATCCATCATCACATCACTCGCCCTTTACATATTTATAAACATTAATGAGGTCACCCCTCCAATGAGTCTCCTCATTAATGAGTCTCCTCTCCTCCAAGCTAAAGAGACCCAGCTCTAGACCCCTCAGTCTGTCCTCATAAGGAAGATGTTCCACTCCCTTGGTGGCCCTGCACTGAACTCTCTGAAGGAGTTCTATGTCCTTCCTGAACTGAGGGGCCCAGAACTGGACACAAAATTGCAGGTACAGTCTCACTAGGACAGAGTAGAGGGGGAGAAGGACCTCTCTTGTCCTACTAGCCACACCCCTTCTAATACATCCCAGGATGCCATTGGCCTTCTTGGCCATGAGGACACGCTGCTGGCTCATGGTCATCCTGCTGTCCACCAGGACCCCCAGGTCCCTCTCACCTGCACTGATCTCCAACAGGCCAGTCCCCAACCTATACTAGTACCTGGGGTTGTTCCTCCCCAGATAGAAGACCCTACACTTGTCCCTGTTGAATCTCATTCAATGTCTCCCTGCTCAGCTCTCCAGCCTGTCTAAATCTTGTTGAATGTCAGCACAACCTTCTGGTGTGTCAGCCACCCCTCCCAGCTTTGTGTCATCAGCAAACCTGCTGACTGTGCACTCTATTCCCTCATCCAGGTCATCAGTGACTATATTGAACAATAGTGGTCCCAGTACCGACCCCTGAGGGACTCCACTAGTCACAGGCCTCCAGCCAGACTCTGTCCCATTGATCACGACTCAAGGATACACAATATTAAGGATGTACAGTGCACAATAGGAATATAATAGGTTTATTCTGAATGTCTGACAATTAAACCACAAAAAATAGAAGGAATTTTACTAATTTTTTAAAACAGAAACTTAATTTTCCTGGTGTAAAATTTTGGTAGGTAATTAACCCTTTCCTTTTATTTTGCAGATAGGCTTACCGGGCAATTTAATTTACAACAAATCCACAGACACAATGAGTATCCATGTTTAGTATAATCCTGTATAACAAACTGTAAGTAAAGTTGGGGACTGTACCGCAATTCCTTTACTAGTGTGTGGTCCACTGAAATTGTTTTGCTTTCCAAACACAGTGCTAATTGTGTATAGGACTCAAACTGGTTCTCAGGTGTGCAGGTAAATCTAAGCAAAGTCCAAAATATTCAAATATGCCAGTTTGAGAGTGGTTCACAGTGATGGTGTGCAGTGCCCCAGGGCTTTGTTGGTGGGATTTAGGGGTTTCTAGTTGGTTGGGGTTCTTTTGAAGAATTTCTAAGCATGACAACCTCTGGACAACTTTCACCAAAAGGGCAAATCCGTGCTCTCTATTCTCATTGCCTTTGAAGAACAATAGAGATGAACTGTGCCCTTTTGCTGAGATTGCCTGTAAACTGCTGTGCACATTGAGAGCACCAGAGAATTAATACCTTGACCTCGGTGATAACATACAGAAGTAGATTATTTTGGGGTTTGTACTAGGGTTAGAGAATGGTAATTTATTTTTTTTTTCTTTCCAGAAGGAAGCAGTCACTTGTCTCTTAAGTACTGGTCAATTAAATCTTTTGTAAACATAGGTTTGCTGCTTTGCTTTGGGGTTCCCCCCCTCAATGTTGGGTTTTTTTTTCTTTGACATTACTTAACATATTTCTGCAAAAACAGATCCCACTGCATTCTACTGCAGAACATGAACACAATTGGATATATCACTTCTGACCTCTAATACAGTTGATGACCAAATGTAAAACCACCTCCTAAATGTAAAACCACCTCCTTTCTAACATAGAAAGGAGGTGGTATACTTATGAGGTGATTATATATACACATTAGAACAATAACTTCATGTAATCTGCATCTAAATACTATGCAACTGGGTTGCTCCCTCAATTCTGCTTGCATGAGTAGAGCAAAATATATAAATAAATTTATCTGCATGCCATTTTCATATATCACTTTTTGTCTAAAGCACTGTCTCATGGCATTAGTAGCATTTTACATTTGTGAAAAGAAACAGGTACCTTCACAAAACAGAACTGTCCGCACTGGTGTCACTCATTATGACAAAGAGTTATATCACACAATACACATAATTACACCCATATCTATACCACTGTCAACACTATAGATATTCAAATATTTGGTATTATCACAGATGAGGAGTAGTTACATTATATACAACAGTGAGCAATCAGAAATTATAGATAATCACTACCTCTGAAAAGGTCATGTCAGATGTTATTTTCTAGGGTTTTTTAAAGACAAATGTATGATTTGCAATGACTAATATTTTCATTAGACAGAGGCAATTTTAAATATTGATGTAGTGGAAAATGGAGACTGTTGTTTGACCTTTTTGAGGAGTCCCTAAGGACAGCTACTAATCCAGGGGAAACCTTGCATGTGTTTGTACAGCACCTAGAGAGCCTTGGAAGCGATTGTTAAAAGAATTAACATAGGAATAAACGCAATTTAAGAAGCCTTCCAGAAAGAGAAATCACAAGACATGCAGAACCAAAAAAGTTGGTAACTGTTAGGAAATAATTTGGAGTCAAACAACCCAAAGTGTGGAATAAGAAAACAACACTTAGAGCAAAGGTTGATGGTCATGTAACTCTTCATGTAATCGCACTCATATTACATTTGATAAAACCAATAAATGATTTATTAAATTAATGCAAAAAAAAAATTGATGTAATTAATCATGTACCAAGCCTTAAAAAAGGCACTAAATGGCTATCTTGAACCTTTTTAATAGAGAATGACTGCCAGCAAGATTAAAGTAGCATTGTGTATGGTTACAGTGGTAAAAAAATGGAGTTTCCCTTCCTGCTTAGCATCATTATTTGGGTATGTCAGGTGTGCTGGTTTAGAGG